>JAACYV020011127.1:0-14217 GCA_009936425.2 Chrysaora fuscescens
AGGTTGTGAAATCAAAGCCTTATGAGCAGTATGGTGTATCGCCAGTAAAACTGGAGTGTGTTGGCCACGTCCAAAAGCGACTCGGAACCCATCTAGGTGAGCTGCGAAAGTTTTACAGAGGGACAAAACTTCCCTTACTGGTAAAGGAAAGCTGACTGACAAAGTGGTAAATACTCTGCAAAACTACTTTGGGATGGCAATTCGAGCAAATCAGGGTAAGCTTTATCAGATGAAGAAGGCAATTGGAGCCGTGCTATGGCATTGTACGGATTTCTCTGATGAGAAAGTACGCCATCAATTTTGCCCCAGAGAGGAAGATACTTGGTGCAAGTGGCAAAAGGATATCATCACTGGTAACAATAGATATAAGAAATCCATTAGCATTCCTAAATGGATTCATGACATCCTGATTCCAATATTTCAAGAACTAAGTAAAGACGAGCTCTTGGCCAAATGTCTGCACGGGAAAACCCAAAATGCCAATGAGGCATTAAACAACCTTATAGGGCAAAAGTGTCGAAAAGCCATATTTGTTCAAAAGTCAGTCCTTGATTCTGCTGTAAACTCTGCAGTAATAGAGTTTAGTGAAGGACCTAATGGCATACATGATGTGCTACTGTGGTTTGGAATTCAGCCTGGAGTGATAACAACACCGTCCTCGAATAAGAGAACATATAGAAGATTGATTAATAATGTGAAAAAGATGTCAGAACAAGGAAAGAAGAGAAGAAAAAGGTTAAGAGGCATTAAGAAAGGTTGGATAGATAATGAGAAAGAACAAGAGGCTGGAGATTCTTATGCTTCTGGTGATTTTTAGAAGAAACACATGCTCTGAAACTTCAAACTCAAATTCCCAAAACATTTCATTTTGGTGTATTTTGTAAATTTGGGAAAAGATTCCTCTGTGTATGTAAGACTTAGAAGAATGAAACTTTGCACATAGCATACTAATACCACAAGCAAGGGGAACCACCAAAACATTCTAAAATATCTTGTGTAAAAACCTCTTTTTGAGTCTTTTTATCAGTTGACTATTGCCAGATATCCGCCATTTTGGGATTATTGGAGGAAAATAAAAAAAAACTTGTATCACTTTCTAAAATATTTTTGGTCCATGCCCTAGACCCATTTATAACCTACATATTTACAAAGTTTCATGGAAATCGTACCTTGTTTGTATTTGTTATCTTTTTTCAAAATAGGGCAACATTTTGAGCCTAATTATGCAGATGACGTCAGAAGAAAAAAAAATTTCCAAAAATTTTCCTGGTGCATTCTTAGATGGTGTGGAAACTTGAAATGATCATATATGCTTCCCTTCTTCATTTCAAACCAATTGGTTATGGGCTACCTTGACGTGAATACAGCCATGGTGTTGTTGAGGGCCTTTAGGATTACTCATTTCTGACGTCAATATTATCATTATTCGTTGTTTCAGCAATTTCAGTGACAAAACCACTGAGGAGGAGTTTAAGCATTAAGGAAATAGTTGAACTTTTTTCAACTCCGTAATTTTCCTGCTTTAGCATATAATTTTTTGCTTAAGCACCTTCGAATTTTCCTTAAGCAAAAAAATCGAACCTTTAAGCAATAATTTTTTTGCTTAAACCCATATGCAAAATTATAGGGGATTAAGTAGGATTATGATGCAGACATCCTGGCGCCAAGGCCCTAATTTTTTGCTTAAAGGCTTAAATACACGATCAGTTTTTTTCATCAGTTTTTGCTCGTCAGGTTTCCCATCAGTTTTTCCCATCAGTTTAACTGACGGAGCGCGCGTTTACACGATCAGTCAAAATTCTTCAGTTTTTTAGTTTTGTAGTGGATAGCTACACGGAACTCGCTGCTGCTGCCATTATTATTACCACAATTTCGAAACGAAAAAAAATTCACAGAGCTTGAAATGTATGATAAATTGTTAAGGGAATTCCGCGAACAACGAACAAGACATTGACAAATATCAGAAGTTTTTCAGGATGAGGCCTGAAACTTTTAATGAGATGTTGTTCTGGTACAAAATGATATTAAAAAACAAGATACTGCTATGCGAGAATCGTTAGCTCAACCTTTTTCGGTTTCAAAGCCATGTTTAATTCTGTTTCTTTCTATGTTTCTTTGATTTTATTAAAGATAGAAAATATGATCGCCTGTACAAAATACGTGATCGATAAGCCGTTAATTGGCGTGAAAACCGTCTCTTTCCGCTTGATTCATCAGTTTTCTCATCAGTTTAAACTGAAATTTCAAACACGTCCGTTTTCTGAAAAACTGATCAATTTTGACTGATCAGTCGAATCACGCCCCCTTTTTTGACTGACGAGGCAAAACTGATGAAAAAAACTGATCGTGTATTTAAGCCTTAAGCAAAGCTAATTTTTTGCTTAAGCATGCTTAAGCAAAAAATTACGTGAAAAATTATGGAGTATAAACTAGGCTTTAGAATCAGATTGCCTGGAGATAGGGTTTGTTCGTAATCATGACCCAACAAGTCTCCAATGTAAGCAGCCTCTGGTTGATAGAACAATATAGGTAAGGGAACATGGCAAAATAGATCTGTAACTTCAAGGAAAGGATTGGCTCTTAGGGTTGGGTCGGTCAAGCTGAGACTTGAAGCAGGTAGGGCAATGGCTGGACTTGGAAGAGACTGTCAGTGAATTGGCCCAGCTTTTTCAGCAATGGCAGTTCAGCAGGCAGTTAACAACCAAAACTCTTAGTGCTTTGCCTTCTCGTGTTGGACTGGGCATACTCAGCTTGCTGAGGTAATCATTGATAAAGTCTTTGTAACAGTCGTTCGTAGCTGGCAGCCCTAGACTACCTCATCATAAACTTGAGGTAGCTCTTGTCCAAAAACCAAGGGAACTCTCTCAAGTGAGTTATTTTTAGGTAAACATGTGAGTATTTTCTAGAAGCACCAGTGAAGCCAGACTTGCACTAGTGCCGCTTGGGCTAACCACCCGATGGTACAAAAATCAGGTTACTACACAAGAAAATATAAATAATAGAGCTGCCTCCGCAGCACCTCCTGATTCTTTTGGCATTCTGCTGTCCGAAGTTACCAAAACTATATGTAAGAAATGCAATACAAAATGTAAAAATATAACTGGTCTACAAATTCATCAAAAAAATTCACAATGAGGAATATCAAGTTAATAATCTTCTGGCATCTAGGAAAAAAGCTTGATGGACAGCAGAGGAAATCCATCTCGTAGCAAAGGAAGAGCTAGCCCTAAAATCACAAAAGTTGTTCGACAATAAAACGCTATCAAATAAATTTCCAAGTAGAACTTTTGAAACCATAAAATCATTATGCACCAAGGCTAAATATCAAGACAAACTATCGGAATCAAATACCAGTATACTATTAAGCGATCCTTCTGCAGAATAAATCTCGAATGATCCTTCTTCTCCTTTGGAGAATACTAACCCTATAAATGAAACTGCCGAAGACAAATGTTTTTCAAATGTAAACACTAGATTCAAACCGAAAATTTAGCTGCTAATATAAACCTAGAAGATATCACACCATGGAAGGTAGATATAATTACAAGACACATTATACAAGACGAGTTTAATAAATGAACTAAATCTCTTAATATCCATCCCCTGTAAATCCAAGCAATTTATATCTACAAAACAAACCCTTCACAACAAAAGATGCAAGAGCACTCTAAAAACATCTATAATTCAAAATCGAGTAATTAGTAGATCTAGGTGTGCAAATGAGGGGGTATCTGGAAAGTGGACCAGTATGAAAGCAGCTAACGTACAAATGGAAGGGATTGTGCCTACCTGGCGAAATATCATGGAGGTACCATCCCTGACCAAAAATCGCTGTCATGTGGACACTGATGCTCTCTATCACTCCTGATGAAATATCCAAAATTAATTTTTGAACAACATCATTTTAGGTTAGGCAAACAAGTAAATAAATCAAGAACATAATTGTGGATTTTCTAACCTTGTTTAATTTTTTTCAGTGATATTTCGGCAACAATTTACGGACTGTGATATGATTCGAAATTCAAGAAACGTTAATTCAAAATTATGTTCTATTGAGTTTTCGGATCTTCGAATACATCTACATAATTGAATTCTTATGGTGCTGTCCGGCAAACAGCAAGCAAACCAAATTTCTGACAGAGTGGGTTCTGCTTCCATCTCTGTAATCAGTTGCAAGGCATGATACTTGGTGATTTCGTAGTACACTGGTATCTTATATGACATAGCAGCTGGGGGGTATGGACATTTTATCTCCACTTTTGATGCAACACTTTCTACAACGTCTCTGGCTCTGTCTATCAAGCGAATCATGCCGTCAGCTGAAACCTCCACTAAATTTTCTTGCATTTGTTCACATATGATGAAGGAGGCCCAACCTCTACAAACACTTTACTTGGATAAAAGAGTGGCAGACCATGTAGTTGTTAGTGTTTAGTGTATTGTCAGTCAGCAAGGACATTGGAGTTGCTAGAAAGTAAATATAGAGGTATTAACATGTCTCTGAGCTGTCAGAAATCTGGAGCACTCGCGTATTTATGATTTGTTGTTGAAAGTGACGAAATAAAATAAGTGTTACAAAGATAAAATCTGAATATCCAAGTGGTACCTAACATACCTAGTTTTTGAATACTTCTTGCAATCTAACATGCTTCTTTATTCTGTGCCAAGGCTTGTTTTAAGCTCACAAGCCCTTGATATACCGTTTACAAGCTTACTATCGTCCATTTCGCCTCACCACCTGCTCAAGGTATTATTCGGATCTGCAGTATTCTTTATCAAGCTTTGCATGCCTTACATCTGTTATTTGAAGTATCGAATTACGGACTGCATTTACGATCTTCTTCATCACTGCCACTTGGTTGTCTTTTCTGCACTACGGTTAGTCTTTGGGTTAGGGTTAGTGTTAGGGTTAGTCAACATGTTTCCTTACATATCTCGTGTTTTAGAAGGGCAATTGACCAAAGGAAAACAATTTCCGAGAGCTGTTATCATCTGCTCCGCGATCAGGAATGCCAAACGAAGCTACCCATGTATTGCGCAATGCCCCTTTAAATAAAAAAAAGTTCCAAATCAGAGAACTCACTTTGCTAGAGAAATCTTACCTAATGAAGGTTGCTAAATTTTTGCAAAACGGTGTGGAAATTCTTATAGAGTTACCATCCTTGAAAAACAATGGTGATTTGCACGTTGAAATTACAAATGTTCCTATCTATACTCCCTACAACTTTTCCATCTACCAACAAGATCCCATTTATACCGTAAAAGGAAAGAATGCAAAAGATGTTGCAAATAGTTTTTAGGGAGTCATAGAGTCAAGCTATGAGATAGCATGATTGAAGGTGAAGGAGTTATTTGTGTGTCCCCTTTCAATGTGTACAAGAATCTATGACCCTCACAAGTCTGTTACCCATTTTTACAGATTAAATTCAAAGACTTTTAGCAGAGAAGAGGAAAGACATGTTTACGATAAAGTGATGAATGCTGGTATCCACCAAGGGATTGATATTCTGGCCATTTCATTTAATGGCAAATTCTATTCAATCATTACAGAAGACAAACATGGAAAACCTTTAACATTAATACAGCTGCAGCACATAGTTTGAAAGCACTAAAAAGATTGGAAAAGGTCACATAATTTTCAAAAGAACCTTTATTCTGTAGTGTTATGAAGCAAGTAGAATGTTATAAAAAACAGGCAAAATTGAATTGCAAATATTGCAGATACCAAAGTCTCCTTTCCTAGAGCTTTACAAGGCAATGATTGGCAACAAAAAAGCAAAAAAAGCCAAGAAACCAAAAAAATACGCATTCATTAAATACGAGTCCAACTTCGAGGCAGTATCCAAGGTATCCAGTATACTACATATGAAAGACCAACTGTTATCACCGACATCGAAGTAGGTAGAATTACTTTTAATTGACATAGTTTGAACATTAAATTTTTAAACTTAAATTTTTAAAATCATTTTAGCTCTTATGAAAGGGCCCCTAAACCCAAACAATTTTATTGCATATTTTGATGAAATCGGATCTTCTGAAAACGATGTCACTTTTATATTTTTAATATCTTGTACTGTTTTTTCAATATAAGCATTTGTATATTTGTAATTGAATTGGATTGTTTTTCCAAATTCTCAAAAAGTTTTGGAAGGTCTTCAGTTTGAGGTCACGCAACTCTCGCCAAAATGTTCATCAACTCTCGGTAAAATAATTGTTTGCACCCACGGCCTTGCATTGTGGAAATCATCAAAGATGGCTGATCAAACTAGCAGCGGCAGCATCAATTCGAGTAGTTTTGGATCATGTTTATGCATCAGGATGTTTGACTACTATCCGGAATCTTCGTCAGATAATTCCTATGCATTTCAAGGCCTTGCAGATATTTTGGTACATAATGACATAGGCCTACTGATAATGTTTTACCGTACCAATTTGAGCCCGAGTGTCTGGTAGAGCAGATTTGGAGCTCGAAGATGTTATAGACAGAGGAAACGAGGATGAAGACATAATTCTAGATTTGTCTTGGTGAGTTTTCTTGGACTTTTACAAAAAGAATTCAACTGTGGTTTGGTAAAAGTCAAAATTAATTTGACTGCATTTGGCTTGTGTTAACAATTGTTGCTCAAAGGGCAATCAGGGTAAGACCTCAGATTTTGAATTTCACAGCAAAACAAACTACAGCTTAACTAGGCTATACTGTAAACCTTGTTTCTGTGTCAACTGTATTATTCTTTAGTTTGAAACCAATACTATATTTTGAGGTAGACTGCCTAAGATTGCACAGGCACTAATGAGACTTCAGAAATGGAGTGCCTATGCTAACAAGTCAAGCTGCTTTTCTGTTTTTCATTACTTGATTTGATTTTACATTCTACATACATATTGCTTGAAATGTTCTCTAAATTTCCCTTTCTTTTGCTTCCAGGACAGTTGTTGTAATTTTCTATGGTTGAGACTGAAGACAATGAATACTGCTGGAAATGAATAAAATGTTGCTGCATATGAATTTGTTGATTTTTCAAGATGTAAATTAGTTGTGATATAAGTGTAATATAATAAAGTAGCTTGTAACCTTTATTTTACTTTTGCTGGGAATGATCTAAACTAATCTAATGCTATTTTAAAATTCACATCCATTTACTGCATTTATTTCGTACATTTACTTTGGATAATTTTTGGGCATAGCCTGAACACTATTCATGTATTCAGTACTAGGTGCATGTTTGAATTCACAATTTATAATTAAGGAATTTCGTGCATTCCATAATTCATACTGATTACATATTGGATGTTCACATGTAGGAGATCAAGTATCTGAACGGTACTGGTCTACAAAGAATCAATAAAATAATCAAAATGAATTTATAGTTACTAATATGAGTGACCTGGACCTCATCTTCTCAAGCCCTCTTGTTCCCAATCTCGGTTTCTTTGGTCTTTGATGACATTACTATGTCTTCATAGATTGAAAAGAAATCAGCATTGAAATGGTTACAAATATGATCATTACTGGTGTACTTAGGTTGAAGGTGTTGAATCCCATCGAAGACAACCTGAGCTGACCAAACAGAAATCGGCACTACCGAGCTGCACGAAATGTACACCGAGGATTTAACAATAGCACTTTGTGACGTCACAAAGTGCTTTTTAACGATAAAAAACTGCTCGTATTTTCTCGGAGAAACTCAACTTTAAGCGCCCAATTTTACAAAAAAAACTTCATGATGGCTTCAAACTCATCACCAGCTATCATTTTGACATGAAAATCTCAGAAATATTTTCAGGGTTTAGGGGATTAGTCAAGGGATAGCATTAGTTTTTTTGAAGTTCAGTACTTGCTTGGGGGAAATTTTAGTATATATTAAACCTATCAATAAAATTTGACTTCAAAAAAATGCAGAGATGACTTCTTCGATACAGCAGCGAGAAGAAGAACGAAAGGCAAGAGAAAAGCTGTCACTCTTTTAGAATTCAGTGCGCCACCAAGAAAAGCCCAACCAGTGCAAGCTTACCACCACTGTGATAAATAAAAAAAATATTACCTGAGAAATTATTTAACACATACAGTGACTGATAATACCTATGGATGAAACACGTCAAAAGAGATGACTTCTTCGACACAGCAGCGAGAAGAAGAACGAAAGGCAAGAGAAAAGCTGTCACTCTTTTAGAATTCAGTGCGCCACCAAGAAAAGCCCAACCAGTGCAAGCTTACCACCACTGTGATAAATAAAAAAAATATTACCTGAGAAATTATTTAACACATACAGTGACTGATAATACCTATGGATGAAACACGTCAAAAGGGAGGAAGAATATGATAGTTGAACAATTGAAATTGTTGCAAGTGTATAAGCCATGAAAAAAATTTACAGTAGTGTTTCTGGAATTTTTGAACAACTAATAATTGTGTGTCTATAAATATATTATACTTCTTCAAGTACTGATGAAGATGTAATATCGAAACGTTTACTAAAATCGAAAGTGTTTTTTTTAATTTCTTATGTGTTAATTTATATACTTGTGCGTTTGTGGCTATATTATTTATATATATATATATAATAATTTTATATAGTAAGGAGCTCCTATTTAGTTGATCACTTTAGCCGAGTTGCAATTAAAAAAGACGAAAATGGAACAAGTATCCTTTGAATACTCGATGAAGAATATACCTATTCCATCCAAAGATGCCTACACCAAGCAACTTATTGCGAAAACCTAATCCGTAATAAAACGTATGAGATGGAAAGCTTTATTTTTGACAAACAACATGCATGATGAGGAAGTGGAAGATCGAAATGATAAAACAGATGATAAAAACTTTGGATTTAAAACAATAAAGTGCCCCCCGCAAGTCGAAGATATGATGAAATTTGAAGATGATCTACTTGAAATGATTAAAAATATTAGATTTCGAAAAGTGAAGGATGCCTTCCAAAAAACCCTATCAACCGACATCAAGAAAATAAAAGATTCCCCAATAGCCTGGGTATTCGCAGACTAGACCACCAATCCATACAAACTTGATCAAAGTCAATGCAACAAAATCCTAACCGAGAATATCACCTCAACAAGAAAGCTGACCCACAACTTTACAACAAAATAAACACAGAAGCGATGAAGATTGCAGTTGATCTCAACATCGGTGAAAGAATTGAATGCATGGCAAAACAGCACGCTTTTATAACTCTGAAAGACCATAAAGACAATTTCGAAAACAAACCCACTTGCGGCCTCATAAACCCAGCAAAAACCGAAATAGGTTTAATCAGCAAAAATATACTAGAGCGCATGAAAATAAACTTGAGAAAAAGCACATCATTGAACCAATGCAAGAACAAAACTGCTGTTATAGAATGGTTTCATAATATAACAGACAAGCAACACAGTACTTTTACAATATTCGACATCAAGAGTTTCTTGAAATTTTAAGAATAATCAGTCGTAACAACCAAATTCTACAGGCATTCAATTATCCAACCGAAATTCGACATCTAATAATAGGGATATCCTCACTCTAGTATTCAAACTGTCTGATGAATGCATAAAGCATGAAACTTTAAGTCACAGCGCAAATTTTTTTTCTTGTCTTATTATCTATATATATATATAAAAGAGATTCAAAAATACACTCTCGATTTTGGTAAACGTTTGGATATTACATCTTCATCAGTACTTAACTTTTACAATAATACATTGCTTACTTATACTACTTAGATACCAATGGGGTAAAAATTGTATAGCACCTAAAAAGGAGCCTACTTGATACAGGAATAAACACTCATTACGATAAAATAACAGGGGAGGGCCTGAGTTGGGAAGAAAGACAAAGAAGGTGTGAGTAGTGAGATATAAAGAAAAACAGATGGGTGTAGCGTCCAAGGAGCAAAGCGTAGAAGAAAGCAGCAAAGACAAACGAAAATAAAGAAGAAAATAAATTAAGAATCAACAAGTCTAAGGTTAAGTCCCTTATGTGCAAAGCTATCTAATTTGAATTGCCAAAAACTTTCTCTAATCCTAGAACCTCCAAAAACCCTGTCAATAATCTGAAAACTAACATCCCCCATAAAACCGTGATGTCCAACCTCTTTCAAATGCTTAAAAAATTCCGCTTGTGTAACCAAACCTCCACTAGAAAAGTTTCTACTAGATAACTTATAGTTATTCAATCTGGTCCTTAGCTGTCTAAACGTACTGCCAACATACTGCTTCCTACATACCTTACATCCTAGTAAATAAACTACTCCCGAAGAGTCACAGTTGAAACTAATATTTATCCTGTATATACTACCAGAAGTGTAAAAACTAAAACTATCACCCTCCAGCATAAACTTACAAACTTGACAGCAAGACTTTCCACAACGATAACAATCATGATGACGATAATGATGGTTTTGTTAGGAAACAAGTAGCTCGTGCTAAGCAGTTAGATCTCAACAGTAGCCACAAAAACAATTAAGTTTACTAGCGAACAGTCAAGGGATAGCATTAGTTTTTTAGAAGTTCAGGTTAGCGTTGGGGTAGGGGGAGTCCTTTTGACAGACTTGTTTGGCAAGCCAACTGATGCACATCAGTACTTGCATAAAAAGTCTTGTCACCCCTGGCACCCCTATGGTCAGGATCTTAGGTTTCGTAGAATATGTTCGGAAAATCGTCAATTTCAGGAGAGGGTAGGTGAGTAAGCTGGATGGCTTAAGGACAGGGGCTACAAAGAGTCTTTAGTTAACGAGCAAATAGATAGGGTACGTAAGTTAGATAGAACAACTCTTCTAGCAAGTGAGGGAAACAGGACCAATAACCAAGGGAGGAGGAAAGGATTCCATTTGTTGCCTCATACCATCCGGCACTCAATAGTTTTGGGAAGGTTGCCGGGAGACTCCATCCTATGTCACAAATTCGGAAGAGCATAGGAGGGTGTTTCCTGGCAATATCGGCTGGATTGCTTTTCCCCTAGGGGCTTAAACACTAGGCAGGTTGATACATAGATTTTACTTTTATTTACATTTTGGTTGCTTGGTTGTTTTTATTTTTGTGTTCAGCTTTTCGTTAGGACACACGCTACTCTTTAGGAATCTCCTTCTGCCTATCTGCTCTTGCATCTTTCCATTTTTTGTTTTTTTAACACATTGTTTTTGTATTTCAAAATCTATATTTATGCTCTGTCTGATTTGGAAAAGTTATTACTGATGAAGGCTTAAGCTGAAACGTTTAATCTTATGTGTTTTTTCTGAATACATATCTATATCTAAATGTGTCTATTAAGATGGTAAAGTGCTCAATAAATGAACATGTGGAGCATTGTAGATTGTAGACGAGTTAAAGAAAAGACATAACTTTTTTTCTATTACTCCGAGTTTCACGCTTTCGCGATCTTCAGACAGACTCTAATCCGGATTTAATATCATTTCAGATGTAGTTACATATATTAAATATTGCAGATTAAAATACTTTGGAAACCTAAATCCTCTCCAGATGCTTTTATGGTATGTTTTGTTGTTTATTAAATTTTATAAAAAAATTTTGCTGCATTAAATTATATAGAAATTCAAGAAATTATATGGAAATGTTTTGTTATGTTATTCATTCAATAATATGAAAGTTCAAGTGTTTCCATTTTCAGTGCATGGCTAAATGTGACTAGACATGGAATTTAACAAGAATACATTTTTTTTGCATCTTACCATCAAATATTTCCGTTTACAAATCGTTGCACTAAAGTCACAATTGTCGCATGATGGTATATAAAAGTTAGTTTAACCAACACTTCACACAAACGACATGACTTTGTTGCAAAAGTTAGAATAGGAAGGATGTCTCACGAGGGTTAGTTTGAGGCAATGGATTATCGAAATTTGTTCAAAATGATAGACATTCCTACAGTTTTTACAAAAGTTTTACACTTAATATAAAAGTTTCCGATTTTTGGCAGAAGCCAAGCCTCTGTTGAATATCGTACCCTGCTAGCCTCAAAAAAGAAGCCACTGGCCATCCGATTACCCAAATAGAACTAGAAATTTGTCTTAAAATTTTTTCGAAATAAGTTATCCATAAATACATTGTGAAGCAGTGCAACACCTAAAGATTAGTTGCAAACCCTCCACTGTACTGATGATATCCATATACTGTACTTCGCACCCTCCACTGTACTGATGATAACCCTCCACTCTACTGACGATAAACCTCTACTGTACTTCGCAACAACCACTGTACTGCACACCAACCAATGTCTGCACATACGTTATCCCCTGTGATTATATGAAGCTGCCTTGCAACACTTAATTCATCTGGTTTATCCACCTCTATAAGGAAAGAAACCTAAGAGTCACCCTTTTACCTGTGAACTATCGCTTCAAAATTATATTCAATTATCGCAACAAATTGAAACCACTCCTTCTTTCATTGAGGTTGAGCCCTTTGCAGGAATTCACTTTTTTGAGGCAGTGTGAGAAGGTAGATTTCTAAGGCTAATAGCATTTCAATCGCAAAGCCAAAATTCTCCACAATTACACTAACACAGGGCAACACATTCAGAGTGTAATTATATTTTCCTAGGCCACCAAATTCAATTTCAAGTTCAAGCAGAGTGGACAACTCTTCTGTTCAAGCTATAAGAAAGACTTTCCATGGCTTGAAATATTTCAACTTGTATCCGTGGCAGTCTATTGGTTACAAGAAAAGCACTAGAAATTAAGAGCAGACATATGAACTGTCCATCATGACTTCCTCTTAACTTTCCATTCCTTTACCGCTCAAACAATTCAGTGGAACAAGTTCATACCCAATTTGCTATTCTCTTTATTCCATATTGCCCATATTTTAAGTGTGGCAATCCATAAAAACTGTGAAAAATAGCAACATAAATTGAAATGATCAAGCCAAAGCAAATTATTTTCCACCTTTTTGGAAAAATCTTAACAGGGGGCAAAAGAAAGCTGGTGCAGGTTTTACTAATAATCAGTTATATGACTATTTTAGCAATCCTCTAAATGACAAAACTAAAGTATCAATTAACAATTCGACAGCAAATCCTTCTGCATTTGATGATTCAATGTTAAATGATATCGACAATTCGTTAAATAAATCTATTACACTCACAGAAGTTGAACTGATGGTAAAAAAGTTGAAATCTGGTAAAGCCTCCGGGCTTGATATGATTAGTGCGGAGCTATTAAAAAATCTCAATAAACATTTTTTTCGGACATTTGTAGCCCTTTTTAATAAGATTTTCGAAAACGGAGAATTTGCAGAGGAGTGGGCAATTGGTATTATAGTTGTTTTATTAAAAGGTGGGGAAAAGGAAAATCTCGACAATTATAGAGGTATTACACTTTTAAGTATTGTCGGTAAACTATTTGTAGGAATTTTATTAGATAGATTAAATAATGTTGTTTCTGATTATGAAATTCTTGGGCAAAATCAGATTGCTTAAAGGAAAGGGTATCCAACATCAGATCATATTTTTGCACTGCGTGCTATTATTGAAAACACCTTTGGAAACAAAGGTACCCCCTACCTTTGTTTTGTCGATTTTAAAAAGGCCTTTGATTCAATCAGTCATAAAGAACTATTAGATAAACTTGTTAGTTTAGGTATTGATGGTAATTATCTTAAAATTATTTCTTCCTTGTATTCTAAAGTTAAATCATGTGCTAGAGGGGTCGATGGTCTAACGGATTTGTTTTCATGTTCTCGGGGGGGTAGACAAGGATGCCTTTTAAGTCCTTTACTTTTTGCATTATGTTTAAATGATCTTGACGACTGTATACGGGAATCCTCTACAGGGGTATTTGTAGGTGATGACAGAATACATACCCTACTCTATGCAGATGATCTTGTTCTAATTGCCAAGGACCCAGCAGACTTGCAGTCTCAACTAGATGCCTTAGCAAAATTTTCAAGTTCCATCAAAATGGAAATGAATATGGACAAAACTAAAATCATGATCTTAAGAAACAAAAAAAAGAAAGTCTCGCGTAAAGTCCTGCAATCAACCAAAATGGTTGTTAGGGAAAAAACAAGTAACAGAATGCGAGTCTTACAAATACTTAGGACAGTCTAATTGGGTAACTAGTGCTAGATCACTGCATGTTCTTTATAATGTTGATGCATCTAACTCAAATCGTACCATGAAGATAAAGTAAGGCGACATTTTCAATCAAACATAATGCAAAAGCTGCAGGAACAATTGCTTCAGGACAAAAAATTAAAAACTTATGC
>JAACYV020011682.1:0-10548 GCA_009936425.2 Chrysaora fuscescens
TCCGTTCTGTCCTTTTTTTTGTTTCGAAACTGAAAACATACTTGACAACAAACGCAACTACAACATTGGTTAATTTAAGATCATTAAACGGTAAATAGTACATTAATATTATAAAATGAGGACCTACTGAACGACGACGCTATTGTCACCGCTGTCACTAACGCCAAAGATACCATCGAAAAAGAAACTATCGCCGGAGATATGGCAAGAAATAATGAGCATGTGCTTTTTTTTAAGTGAAAATTGTGTAAATTAACTTCGATCATTGCATGTTAATTTTCATTGTTTTACAAATGTATGATTAAACAAAATGACGAAGCAGATAACTTCTTTTCATTTTTCTCTCCATTAAATTACATTTCTCGTTGTAAAATGATATACAGTTGTAGCTTTTACCTACTTTGCTTTTACCGTTGGCTTAAATTTAATTAATAGCTAAAAAGATAGATAACCTCAAAAAAATATTTCAACTCTTGGGATTATATAATGGGATTATATAATGCTGTTCATATATTTGACGTCACAAACAAAACTTTTGTGGTTTCGAATTTTTAACCAAAATTTAGAAACTTGAGAAGTTGAGAGAAGAGTTATATTTATTGAGATAAAATATAGACAAATATGGGAAGTCTATTTTCAAGAAAAAACAGAGTTGATCCCTTACTTTGTAACCAAGGACTAGAGCTGGAAAGAAGAGAATCTCGTAGAAAATGGCTGCGTTGCTGCTGGTGCTGTAATAAAAAAGTGGTGTCTATCAACAGTTGCTCTTCTAATCATTTTGAAAGAGAGAATAGCATTGTTTTTAGCAAAGATGATTCATTTATTAGCGTGATAGAAGCAGCTGAAGATAACTGGAGCTCAAGAGAAAGTTTAGAACAAGATTATATCTTACTGAAATCTCTGCTATTTTGTGGAAAACTGGAGCTTCAAGGTGAAAAGAAACCTCTTCCAAAAATCAAGGCATGCAACAACACTGAAAAATTTGTTTCTAATGTGATAAGGAAAGACCAGCTTGGAAATAGAACTTCAGTATCATTTGCAGTTGATTTGAATGGTCTTCCTATGGCGTACACAACTGTGAGAAGCTCTTCCGTGGTGCCAAGACATTTGCCAAAACTGCCTCGTATTACACAAAGAATTGTACAAGCAAGGTTATTATAACTACGGCTTTTTTATAAGTGCTTTCAAAATTTTGAAACCAATTGTCAATTTCTATATTATCTTACATACATACATACACACATACAGACATATTCTTATTTGTTAAAGCAGGTGATAGTTAGCAGCACAGAAGTGCTGATGTGGACCTGCAAATTAAAGTTTTCTAAATATTTAAAGTAAAACGAGCTAATTACAATTGTTAAAATAAGTTCCTAAAAATAAATAAAATCATCTTTCTTGTTATTTCCAATTGATGCTTCCTTTCCATAGTGAATTTTCTCTAGTTCAAAGAATTTTAATATTTTCTTTAATTCTGGAGTGCTTAATGTTTTAACTGATTCAGGTAGATTGTTCCAGGTAAGAGGACTGCGGTAACAGATAGATGTTCTTCCATGTTCTGTTCCAGGCCTTGGTATCGCATAGTTGTTTGCTCCCCTGGTTCTAGAATATTTATTCTTTTCAAACATTTCAGTTAGTTCTATGTTCAGATCATTTCTATGCACTTCGTGCATTATTGTTGCCACTCTTCTTTTGTAAAGATAGCTTATAGGTTCCCATTTAGCTACCTCTAGTGGATCCTCACCCCTTTTCACATCATATATCAGTTTTGCTGCTCTCTTGTGTATCTTTTCGATCTCATTTAACTTAGCTGTGGCACAGTTTCCCCAAACAGATATACAATAAACCACCCCAGCTATTACCGACTTGTAATAAATTTCTTCTAATACCTTACTTTGTAGAAAATTCATTCTCTTGAGTTGCGATAGTTTTGCACTAAAAGACTTGGCAACAGATTTTACTTGTTTACCCCAGTTTAAGCCTATGTCAATATGAACCCCGAGGCATTTCACTGAGTCTTCAACTTTGATGCTTACATTAACAATGTTGATTCCCGCTAATGATATTTTTGTGCAGGCTAATAGAAGCTACCGGAAATAAACAGATGTTTGAGACAAGCAAGCAAGCGAAAGCAAGAAGGCCGCCATCTCTCAGTAGAAAAATGCTAGAGAGACTAGAAGCCGAGAAGCAACGTGAATTAGTTCTACAACGCAAAGAGAAGGAAAACGACTCTTCCAAAAGAAAACAGCGACTTATGCAACGGAATGGCGAGAAAATTGAAACGGCAAGAAGAAAGCGTGAAATCGTAAAACAGAATCAAATCATCCAATCAAGAAATGCTTCATTAGAAGCGCAAGAGAATTTAACAAGCAAAATGAGAAAAATTGAAAACAGAAAAGCCGCTATGAGATTAAAAGCAGAAGAAAAGAAGGAAATTGCTCGAATTCGTCGGTTGCGTGCAAGAATTAAATTTCGTGCATCAAAGAGAGAACGCTCGACGATTTTGGATGGGAAACGGTTGAGTGAAAATACTGAAACAAGAATCAGCGAGATTCAAAGGATACTAAGATTACAAACATTAGAAGAAGACGACATATGCAACAAAATTGATTCAGTCATGGAGGTATTTCATCAAAAGCTTTTTTCACATATTAGATCTTGACTGGATGTTTATCTCTAAAATGACTTAAAATACCAAACTCAGTTTTTATTGTGTAACCCTATGAGCATAACCTTTTATCTTTTGTCCTGCCCTGTTTCACCTAATCTATTGAGACACTATGATTGAGATCATCAAGGAAACTAACAAATAATTACACAGGAAAAGAAACTACTCCCCCAAAGAGATGTTCTTTCTTTAAATGATCGATTGTATTTTATTATATTTTGCTTTCTTTCAGTATTGCAGTTGATCAAACACGATAATTCCTTCTCTAATAACTCTAATAATTTTTCCTTTGTAGTCATGCAATGAGGGGGTTTGCGATGAAGAAGAGCTTAATGAAATAGAAACATTTCAAGATCATGATGATTCAGCAATAGTTAATTTTGGTGAAGAAAACAGTTCTGGTGATGATTCATTTTGGGACATAGCATAAAATAATCTTGCAAATTTTCAAGCAAACATTTTCAGTAGTTTGATTTTTTGTAAAATTCAAAAAATATAGTTTCCATTACCCTTAAATTTTTGAATCAACAAAGATTTGCAGGAAAATATTAGTAGATTATTTTAAGGTGAAGCAAAGAAATGGGTTTTAAATGAAATGAATAAATGCATTAAAATGCAATGTACAGTTGAATTCAGCTAGAAAGATTTACTGAAGCTACACTAACAATCAATCTTTACAATCAATTTTCACAAATATTTAAATAGATGGACTTGTAAAATGTGATCAATCAGTTATGATATATTTCATGATCACAATAAACAGGATGTGTCCTAAAAGCCTATGAGACAAGTACCAGTACAAAACAATGCATTGGATCTACAAATAAGAAGTTACAGGGATTCAGGAATCCAAAGAATCATACATAGAAAACCTTAGATTACTCAATTCTAACAGCTTGGAATGATATCCTTGTAAACAATAGGGAGCTCCCCAAGTTTTATCAACAAAATAATCTAAAAACTCATATGACCTTTTTATTGTAAACAATACTTTCACAGTTTTTTTGCTGGCTTTGACACAGGTCCTTGATTTATAGCAGCTGTTCTAACCGGACCAAGCAGACCTGTATAAATATCAATATATTATCATTATTGTTGATATTATTACCATCACTCGTAAGAATATCAGATCTACTAAGTACTACTCTACTGCCTCCTGGATAAATAATAATAAGTTCCTAAAGACTCCTGACAATGATTTACGTTATGTTCCTATAAAGTAAGCTGAAGGGGAGTTTGTGCATAAAGAAATAAAAATGAGATACACATTTAAGTATAAAATTAGGAAACATAAAATGCATGAATATGTATCAGACCAATTTATGCCATAATGCTATCTATATAAAATGTTTAGCCTACAGTTGGTCAAAAAACATAAGTTGATTGCTGAATAAGCAATTTTTAAAATTAAAACAGAAAACTGAGGCCCTCACAAGGGTTTTTGGAAACAGAAGGAGGGGGGGTTAGGGTTAGTGTTGGGGTTAGGGTTTTTTGCCATTTTACATGCTGAGCTCACAGAGCAAGAAAGGTCCTTGCCGCAAAGTCTAAAGAAAATCTAGCAACAAAGACTGTCAGTGAAACTGTTTCTGTTGGGATTCCTCACTTGCATGCGCGAATAGACTCTAGTTTGAAATCCATTATAGCATCAGCCAGATATTCTCTATTGAATAAAAAGAAAATGTACTAATTATCAAGATTAGCCATTTGTCTTCATCAAACACAGAAGAACATCATATAGAAAAGGTTAATCTTCTTGATGTTGCTGAAAGCATCTTATTAATGAACCAACAATTCAGTGCACTGAAAAACATTCAAGAAGAGTTAAACAAAATTACCTAGCACCTCCTCGAACCATCTTTCAGACAGTTTACGGAAATATCCAGAATTTCTTAACCTGTCTGTTAGAAAGTGTTGGTCTTTCTTTCTATTCACTATGTTCGATGGCACTTGTTCTAACTTGCTCTTTCATCATGAAACTAATATGCTATGTCATACAAGTTATGTTACGCAGTCATTAACAAGTGATGCAAAGGCTGCTTTAATTAATGATGTGGAATAAAAAAAATCCAGCCTACCTTATAGACTGCACCATCTTCCTCGCTTCCCAATTCGGGCTATACAAATATCCCTTGTGCGTTTGTCGGTAAGGCCCTCTGGGTAAAGTATGGTAAGCGGATTGTATAACAAGTGAAGGAGCAGTTGCTGGAAACCTTTCACCAAAAAGCACTAAAAAGAGAATCTGTATACCTTATGTTGAATTTCTTATGCATCAGGTTTTCAAGCACCCAAATAGACTCCTATAGTGTAACTTTTTGCCACTCAGTGTATCCTATCCTAAATTTGGGGAATCGTAAAAAAAATGTAACAGCAAGGGTTGTAGTCAAGCTCAACCAACGTGTGAATCTGGACCAATGAAAATTGGTATACTATGGTAATCTTGTATTGCAAAACAAAAAGACGCAGACCTTATTTGAAAATGCCCATTTCCTTAAAGCTACAGGATACCTGCATAATGCATATGCAATTTACAAAAATATATTATTTTCCAAGAAAACCAATACATCTCAAAAAATTACAAATACTTTATCCTTAAATCAAAAATAAGATATGTTATCGTAAATGTTAGGCATTATAACAAAGCAACAAGCACAGAATTGCAAATAAAGGTAAAAATTTAGAGTTTTATCATAATTTTTAGAGCAGAGTAGAGACCTATAGTCAAGTTTATATATACTTCTCTGAATATGAATTTTTAACGAAAAACAGTTTCAAGTTAAGACAAACTCAATCTTACCAAACAAAAGAAAAAGGTAATTTTTGTGACTCAGCAATAGTGTGATTTGATTGAATTTCTCGGCATCATACTCTACCACAGAACTAAAATTCAAAACAGAGTTTTTTTGAATAAAGGCAAAATGGTTTGATAGACAGAAATAAGTTGTTAACCCAAACTTACTTCAAGTCTCCTGTTGAAAGCAATATTTGGAAAGGAGAAATTTAGTAACTGCTGAGCCCCTTTTTGTTCAAGGCCAAAGTTTGTTCTGTTGTTCTTCAATGCCAAAGGAATTTAAAGGAACCAGAAATTGCTATTCCAAATGAGTATTTGGAAACTTAATTTTTTAATTTCTGCAATAAAATATGAACAGATATCAGATATCAGATATCAGATATCAAATATCAAATATCAGATATCAGATATCTTGATGCCTTTCCCTATATATTTTCCTCTTTGTTCTATTGCAACTTATATCTAGTTTCTGACTAGTTTCAAATTGCAACTAGTATTGAGGTTCCAACTTATTCCAAATTGCAACTTGTATTGAGGTTCAAACATATTCCAAATTGCAACTTGTATGGAGATTCCAATTTATTTCAAATTGCAATTAGTATTGAGGTTCAAGTTTGCAAACCTACAACTTATATTGAGATTCAAATCTATTCCACATTGCAACTTGTATTGAGATTCTAACTTTTTCAAAATTGCAATCCAGATAGAAATTCTACCATGAATTGGAAAAATATATTTTGTTATCCAAAAAACAAACCCATGAAACTCAGCAATAAAACAAGACACCATTTCTTTCCTCTTGATAAACCTAACTGTGACATCTTTTACCTAGGAATATCATAATATGCATAAAAAGCTCTAATCAATATCAGTGTAGTTTGCAAGAAATTACTTAACTTATGAAAAAGCCAAGAAAATAAAATTTGGCAATCTAAATTTATCATCAATTAATTTCCATGTGCATAAAAGTCCCTGCTACGTAACAGTGCAACACAGCAACAAGAAGCTGCATACTTCTGGATACAAAACATTTTGGCATCATTTTCGATCTTTCACCTTCATAACTGTTACTTCATTCAATGACAATTTTTTTCAAAAATTGTAAATTATTATCACCGTATTTCGCAAGAGGATATCAGTTTTTTCGATGTACGACGTTAAATCTGACATCCCATAGCTCGGCAACCTGATATTTGAGGCACCACCAAGTGCACTAAAGATACAAAAAACATAGATCAAGATAATAAATTGATAGATTTCTGCTACATTTTTATAAATCACCCATGTAGAACAACTAATTTAGCTACAGAGCGATACCAAAAAGAACAGAGAATTACATCCTCCCTTCAGTATCTTTCTGTTATTTTAAAGTCAAAAGCCTTGATTTTATAAAGCCTTGTTTTTAACCTTGATTTCTTCATTGCCAAATGGACTAATGCAGATGCGACTTAATAAGCCATCAAAAGTTAACACTTCAGAAAGCCGTTTATGTGTGCATGAGTTTTAAAAGACATCTTTTTTGAATTTTGTATTTCAATCACGAATTCTTTGTGATAAACACAAGTAACTGTGGCAATGGCTGATGTTAAATTGAAAACAATGTCACAGACCCGTCAAAAACAAAATTTACCTATGTTGTCATAGGTCGCTAATTAGGCATACAGGATAATTAGACCATGATCGATGAAATAGAGTTAACAGAATATTCAAATTCCATTCATATGCAATACAATTTAATACCTCAAACGCATTACAAGGATGAACTCGGACTGAAGTTGTGCTTTTAATAAAGTCTTATTTGAGCAAAATGCGTTTAATATATCACTAAGCAAATCGTCGCTATTCGTTCTGAATTGAATTGTACGCGATGAGTTATAATCTTGCGTTGACAAAACTTGGAAAAGTGCTCTGGAATAACTCTTTGTTACAATGACAGAGCAGGATTGAAAAAGTGTTGTTCAACTTGATGATTTAAAAACATCACCTAGCTGAGGTCATTCAACTCTAATCCTAAAAGCAATTGTAGTGAGTCTGAGTGTAGTGAGATTGTTATTCAATTAACTTACTGATCAAGCCTTGGAGACAGAAAAAGTTGCGGCTCAACAGTAGTAAGATCTGGTTGCTGAAATATCAGTTGAAGAACTGCTCTGTCTTTTCCAAGGTTTTCCTGTTGTGATAGAACAGGTGTTTATTAGAATCCTAGAATGATACGACATAATATTTGTGACAAATTTTAACATGACTTGACACAATATAGTCACATATGCCATGGCCCCATGGATTTCATGCAAACATTACATACATTCAAATGTTAGGAATGAAAAAAATAAGAAAATTTATCAAGTCAATTATGAAACAAAATAGAGAAGAACAATGTCAAAGACCATATAATACATCTAAGTGGCACAAGGAAAACAGTACCATTAACCTGAGCGTTACTTCAAGACTTCATTTATTAATAGAACCAGACATAGCCATTAACAACTACTCTAAGAATGTCTGCCATGGTTATTCCACATTTCATGGATCTTTTAATCCATAAGGATGCAAAATAAACAAAAGACTGATCAGAGGTTCAAATTAAAGCTGCTTGAATTCTCATTGAAAGCCACTTCTGAAATATCTCCATGCCTTTCTCCCTATCCTGCTGACAGAATAATTATCCAAAGGACTGAATACCGTTACCTGTATTAGATAAGGTGGAAGGTCTGAGAGATCAAGTGCAAGATGAAACAAGAGTGTTGCTACAGCATTATAAGTCTGGAAAAAAAATGGTTAGAAGTAATATTACATTGAGGTTGCATTTAGTTACCTTTGCCAAGATACAGTTTTTAGCCCTTACAACATTTTGGTGCATGTGGACACCAAGAAAGCCTAAGATGTACGGCAATACACTGACTCGCTATATAAATTTGGAACTTAAAAACTGAATAGCCTAGTGTGTGAGTTTACACTTTGACAAAGCTGTCTAGCATACATAGTTCATTGTAAATTTTAGTGCAAACAGAGAAATCTTAACATTGTCAAATAACACATCTGAAGAAAAGTAGTCAGATAGCTACGGCAAACGAACACGGATTTCTGTTTAAGAGTAATTCTTACCCCAGGTCCATTTTTGGCAACAGAGACTTCACAGTCCTTGGCATAGTTCGTTGATTGGCACAAATTGGTCCATTGGTCGTGTAATCTAGGCAGAGACAGAACTGTTTCTCTTTGGTAATGTGAGTATTCTTGAATAAGTTCCGCTAGCAGGTCAGACAGACAACTGGATGAAGAAGGGTCCCAATCAACATATCCCTGAGAATGATGTATTAAAAAATATTTAGCATAAGCACTTAAAACCATAGTAATCAGTGCTTAAGGAAGACATATTTATATAGATAGTTTGATAGATATAGATAGAAATATTTTTTTCATACAAAGTTTAATAGAATGGGAGGTGGATGGCTTGAAGTAGCTATGCAGTAACAAGGTGTTGAGGCTTGTGGGTGAAATCACGTAAAGAAGAGTGGAGAAGCCTGCTGAGCAAATATCCTTCTGAGGAAAGTGAGGGGTGACGGCCCTGATAAAATTAGGCGTGCGGTCGCACGCGCACGCCTCCGCACACGCCTAAAATTCGCAAGGCGTGCTTTTTATCGCATGCGCAAACAAAGATTAGGCCAATTTTTCTCATAGTTTTCCATGTGTTTCTTGACGGATTGTGAAGAGATATCTCTTCTGGTCTTTAGGGACTTTGGCGGCAAACCAATGAAAGTGTAATTGATTAGGCACATGTACGCATGATGTACGCTAGGCACAGCTTATTTCATTTCGGCATAGTTACAGTATCATGATACGCCGCTCCTTTTGCCGGTATTATTTGTACAGTTCTTGGTTTTGATAAAGTTGTGGATAAACTGCCTTTGAAATAGGGATTTCTCTTAATGGAAATGAAATTTTGTACGCATTTTGTATGATTATTTTGTTCTAAGAAACAAACACTCCGTACACTGTTTACCAAAAATCTGGCAAGCTTTTTTGATAGAACGATACAGCCATCGAGCACTTCCACAATTATGTGATATTTAAAAGGTTATCAGTTATCATTCATAAATATTGAAAAAGCTACAAATTGTAGATCGCACGTTTAATATTTTCGTTCACGTTTAAATGATAGAACGATACAGCAATCGAGCACTTCCACAATTATGTGATAATTAAAAGGTTATCAGTTA
Source organism: Chrysaora fuscescens (assembly GCA_009936425.2). NCBI lineage: Eukaryota > Metazoa > Cnidaria > Scyphozoa > Semaeostomeae > Pelagiidae > Chrysaora > Chrysaora fuscescens. Next base: position 9,671 of record JAACYV020011682.1, read on the forward strand.
TCATTCATAAATATTGAAAAAGCTACAAATTGTAGATCGCACGTTTAATATTAGATTTCATATTACCAGGACTGGGGTGGTAACAACATGTCTGTTGAAGAAAGCCAACTTATACTTTCAAAACCTTTCCTCAGCACTCACAAACGTAATGAAGCAAATGTTGGATTGTTCAGCTGCCTACCGATAAGCAACTACGAAAAAATGTTCTTCTCTTACCTTTAAACTATCCAAAATCGGACAAAAATCTTCATCGCCAGCTTCAGTTATAATATCAGGTGGCAAAAGAGGTGTTTGCCTATCAAAAACTACTTCCCCTAAAGAAAAATGCAACTTTTAATTCTAGGTAACTTATAATAATAACTGATATCCTCGTAAACAGTTCACTGGGCCAGGCAAACAAAATTATTCCCAGCCCCTGGTCCTAGGTGTGCAACAAAAGCATTATAGCTATTGAAAGTTATTTACATCATACATACAGCAAGTTCATTCAACTTACATAAAGTGATGTTACCACCAATGTTAAAAGATACCTTGAACCGTTCACATGCATCTTTAGGCTTTGAAGACCTAGTGTAGGAAAAGATTTATTGATCAAATTCCAGAAACAGCAACTTCAGTAATTGCATACAATTCATTCTTTGTCCAAGCAGTATTCTTGGTCTGCATCTTTGATGCAAAAAGGGGCCAGCATGTCATGCTATAACAACTGATGAAAATAGCTGCTTTACAGAACATTGTACAGCAAGTGCAACATCGAAATTCAATGAACTGAGGAAGGTACTACCAGATACCAATGTCGACATGTGCACAAGAAGGAAACTACTTGAAGCCCAGTCTGTAGAGTATGGCAGTTCTCTACAGATTCTTGCGCGTGTACG
>JAACYV020011904.1:0-14159 GCA_009936425.2 Chrysaora fuscescens
CTTTTGACCACATTGCATTACCAGCCATAATAGCTACAGTATCTCTCTATGCACGGACGGCAGTGATATTAATAATATCAATGCTCCAACGTCTTCTTTTGACCACATTGCAGGGCCAGCCATAATAGCTACAGCACTTCTTCTGCACGGACGGCAGTGATATTAATGATATCAATGATCCAGCGTCTTCTTTTGACCACATTGCAGGACCAGCCATAATAGCTACAGCACTTCTTCTGCACGGACGGCAGTGATATTAATGATATCAATGCTCCAACGTCTTCTTTTGACCACATTGCAGGGCCAGCCATAATAGCTACAGCACTTCTTCTGCACGGACGGCAGTGATATTAATGATATCAATGATCCAGCGTCTTCTTTTGACCACATTGCAGGGCCAGCCATAATAGCTGCATTATTTCTTTATGCACGGACGGCAGTGATATTAATGATATCAATTCTCCAACGTAACCTTTTGACCACATTGCAGGACCAGCCATAATAGATGCAGTTTGCCTTATTCGCGGACGTCCATGTTTTGACTGTTGATACTGATACAGCCATTTGAATAAATGGCACCAAAAAGGTTGATATACTGTTCTGTTATACCCCAACTATTGCCGCCAAAATCCTGATAATTTTGCAGAAATAGGGTTATTATGATTGTTCTCTGTTTTAAGATATGGGTTTAATCAATTATATTGCGGTTTTGAATAATAAGGAGAGAAAGACGAGAAAAACGTTCCAGCAATTTAGGTAGGGATAAGTTACTAAATTAGTATGAACATTATTTCGTTAGCAATTGGTATCAAAATGTTTTTGGAAATTTTCTCTAGTCTATGTACTGAGATTTTTCTCTCATCTTTTTCTTCCTTATAAATTGTCTGTAAATTTACCATGACATGCTCCCCCTGAGAATAGGACATGTTCAAGACAAACAATCTGAGCTAAGAACTGTTTGGCATGTAGACTTGGAAACAGTTATTTTAGTGTTTGATGTAGACTGTGGTTATTGACAAGAATAATAAGCATATCGTGGTATTTAACCTAGTTAACAGATTAGCCTGAGGTAGAAATCATGCTTAAACCGTACGAAATATATAGGGTTATATAATTGATTTTTGAATGCCACTCTACCCTCCTCCGTTTCCATGGGCTTTCCTTTTATGTTGATATATATCGACCCACTCATTATCATAGCATACATATTGTCTGCTTTTTCGCATAGGAAAACCTTTTTATTTGCTATTCTTTTTTACCTTAATTGCCAGGGAGCTGGGTCATATCACAAGTTGATAAAAAAAGTAGAAGAGGATATCACGTCGATTTTGAAAAAAGTTGACGAGCTAACAGGTAACTCTTTCAATTGCTATTACATTTTAGATTGTCACTTTTCACTACGGCTTTAGCTATCTTATTTTCATCAACGAAATAATTCTTAAAATTTAGTTTTTGAAAGAAACTGGAAATGCGGGTCTACAGGTGTGGAGATTACATGCAGTTAGAGCCTGCTGTTTGTATGGCCAGGGACACTGCTTTCAGCCAAAGACTATTCGAATGACGAATTATCCTATCCCGGATGTAACAGTATGCATCCCTAGCGATGGCAATTGAAAATTTATATAGCCAATGATCAGAACATTGAATATGCATACAGCAATGTTTCTCTAAACATAAAGCTAATCAAATTCCCTTCAAGAATTCATGATTTTCTTTATTAACACTCGTATTTTTCTGTTACGGCCTAAGGCAATAGAAGGGGAACGAAACGAATATTTTCTCTTAGGCTGTGAGGAAAATCATCTTTATTTTGGGTAGTGATCTGCCATACGCTCTAAGTAAAGTATCTTGTTGCATAATTCCAAGCTCCATATCTCATTACACAGTCACATGGAGCAGGCACAAAATATGTTGCGTACTCTGCTTCAGGCCACTAACCCCGAAACCATAACATATAACAGAAATTTTATTTTTATTCTCCTTCGAATGAAATGGATGCAATCAGGTTGCCTCCGTTTATCTGTGTTTTTGTTTCAAACGAAACATTCTCATTACTATGTCCTCATGACAAGCTGGAATTCAAGACAGGCCTTGCACCTCTAACACAACTGAAAATTTGACTCAGTAAACCAATCTTTCATATATTTAGACACAATTTTAGCATGTTTTTTACAAGGCCAATTTGCCCTGTAAATGATGGCATCGAGGATACATAATATTTATTGTTGCTCTGCCAATTTTTGTAATCCAATAGGCGTGCTATATCACATGGTTTTTATGCAATGCCATATAACGAGTCGATGTTAACAAGTGAATTCTCAAATTGTTTGTGTGTAGTATCTCTATTTTATTATGTAGGCAATTTCATTATCAGTTGTAGCTATGTAAATCGTATTTCTTTTGGCTAACTACAATGACTGCAGGGTAGATATAAACCTAAACTCCCTAAAGTTTTTGGAACTTTTTTATCATGATTATGGAAAAAGAACATAACGTTGTATTGATAGATATTTGCAACACAACATCAAATTTTGAACGGGACCTGCATGTTCCAGTTGCCGAACTTCACAAGTTATCAACTTGATTTATGTTGCAGCCTTTCATTCCAACTCTTATCTGGGCTAGTATGTTATTCAATTGAATTCAATCTTATTATAGCAAATGTAATTTTTTTGAAGGAATAAAAGAGTCTGATACAGGATTAGCTGCTCCTGCATTATGGGATTTAGCAGCAGACAAGCAAACGCTGCATTCTGAGCAACCCCTACAGGTACTTTCAGGAGGTTACATCCTGCCTTCAAAATTTTGCTGACCTTATTTCGCTCTATGTTCTGCTTTTTGATGTAATATTATGTTCCTAGGTAAATGAAATCAAACGGCAAACGTTTCTTTTTGTAAGCTAGCATTTTAACGATTTGTCCATGAGGAGAACAAATTAGAATGCTTCATCTGCCATACTTTTCCATCGACTGTCAGCTCCCTTAATTGGAAATTATCTGCAAAATCTAATAAAGGAGCCTTACAGGCAATAACTGTTCTGCCGAAAGAATTGAAATCCTTTTTTATATTTTTGATTGATTGCTTGATTATATTAAATTCATATAATAAAGTCATTCACTGTGATTCCTAGGTTGCAAGGTGCACAAAAATCATAAATGCTGACTCAGATGATCCAAAATATATAATAAACGTGAAGCAATTTGCAAAGTTTGTTGTTGACTTGGGGGATCAAGTTGCACCTACTGATATTGAAGAAGGCATGAGAGTCGGAGTGGATAGAAATAAGTATCAGATTCATATTCCTTTGCCTCCAAAGATTGATCCGACTGTTACTATGATGCAGGTGATTAAAATCGTATACATCAAAGATATTTTATTTTATATGATTATAGTGATCACATAAACAATTTTGTAAAATGACCGTTTTTTTATTTTAGTTTGTGTTCATTATTTCATATCCATTCTAAGGTTGAAGAGAAACCGGATGTTACATATTCAGATGTAGGTGGCTGCAAAGAGCAAATCGATAAGCTGAGAGAAGTTGTGGAAACTCCTCTATTGCATGTGCGTTTTTCACTTCTTTTTAATAAACAATGAATATTTTCCATTCAGTGTTTGAAGACGTTATACGAATTGTGTTTCAACTAGCTATAATATTATACACTGATACAGGTTTCTTTTATCTAGCTGAAATACCAAGATCACCAGAACAAAGCAATTCTGTTTTCATTAGTGTTGTGGCTTAAGTCGGTCTTCGTAACGCATTGATTTTGAGATTGAGGAAAATCTTCAATAATCGAATCCCCTCTATCATTTCAGCCTGAAAGGTTTGTCAATCTTGGCATTGATCCACCAAAAGGCATTCTGTTATTCGGACCTCCAGGAACTGGAAAAACACTGTGTGCTCGTGCAGTGGCGAATAGAACTGATGCTTGCTTTATCCGGGTCATCGGGTCAGAGCTGGTACAAAAATATGTGGGAGAAGTAAGTCCAGCACTTTTTTATCATTTAAATAGCCATTACTTGAGCTCCAGTTTTTCAGCCCTGCGCCACAACGTTTTTGCCTCTATTCTCATTGCGGATGGTGATGTCATACACGGTTAATCTGAGTGGGAATATAAGATACAAACTAAAGCTCATTGATTTGGCCCTGGTATAGATATCAATTTATAAAAAATAGCGCGGCGAAAGAAATGTATTTTTGGATATAGTCTTAAAGTGCAATTGAGCTTCTTGAATTGGGCTTGCAATTGTTGTATTTCTATCCTTGTCAAATTTTTGTTAAATCTTTAATACTGGACAACTTATTTTCAATCACATATATTTTTTTATCTATTCTTTGTTCAGAACTTTTTAGACAGACATAAAGAAAACAAGACAACATTTTAATTAGTTACATATTATTATAAATCTTGAAATAACGTTTGGCATAAAAATTTTGTTGATTGTATGATGTACGTTTTAGGGTGCAAGGATGGTGAGGGAGCTATTTGAAATGGCAAGAGCAAAAAAGGCTTGCATCATATTCTTTGATGAAATCGACGCTGTTGGAGGTATTATTCTCTCCATCTCTTTCGCCTTTCTCCATTATATACTGGTATACAATAGCATTTTTGAGATTAATTCTGTCAAAAATTTAAAACCTTTTAAAACAGAAGAAATTTCATACTAGTTAGAGTCTTAATGCTGAAAATTGAGGTGAACTACTTCATCTCAATGTCATGGGTGCGTTGACAGTGCTGTAATTGCGTAAAGCTGCCTTAATTGAGTCTATGCTGGAATAAATAGGTTTTTTCGAAACAATAAATCAATAGTTAATAAATAAAGTCAAGTTTTGTCTTTATTTTAAGTATGTTGCTCAGGGATATAGCAGTTCAAAGTTCCAATTTTTGCAATTTTTGCGCATGCATGCATGCTTGATTTGTACTTTGTCGGCTTGGTCAAGATACAGATTTCCTTTCTGTTTTGTAAGAAAGGAATGTAGGCAAGATGGCCCTTAACAAATATACAATATCTTTTCCTAAAATAACTAATTCATTAATAAATTAAAAATATTATCAATAAAATATGAAAGCAATAAAATTAAGAATTTTACAATTTACACAACAAATAAAGCATAATTTAAAAAAATACCTGTTAGGGTTATTTTTCATTGTTCAACATAAAAAAGGGTGGGTGTAAATACTGTCATATATCTATTGTAAATCACGAGGATAATAATATTATCTCTATTTTTGAAAGAGTTATTTCCAAATTTTGCGATCGATTTTTGAGTCACTAGCCAAAGGAACATTAAGAATTTGAAGACGGGTACATGGGATTCTTTTGTGAATACCCTCTAATTTTTTACGTTCATTAGAATCCAAAAGACATGACATTAGGAAATTCACTTCGTATTCAACGATTTGGTTGCCTGAAGATAGGCCGAATGAAATGGTTATAATGGTTATTAGTAATTAAATACTTGCATTATAGCTTCAGAATTGACGGAGTTACGGTTAAACAAGGGTGAAATATTTGGCTTTTTGCGTTCAAAGCAACATTTTTACCTTTATGTTTGTTAATTTGTCATCATCCTTTGTGGCCTTTAATTGTATTATATCTATAATATTTATGTATAAACCTATGTCCGTTGCTCTGTATTGTAAACGCCCTATTATGGTGGTTGGTTGATTAGAAATTCCAAGTATCTATATATGGTCAGGTATTTAAGTGACTTAATTTTACAAGGTGCCAGGTTTGATGATGGTGCTGGTGGTGATAATGAAGTACAGCGAACCATGTTGGAGCTTATTAATCAGCTTGATGGTTTTGACCCGAGAGGCAATATCAAAGTCTTAATGGCTACAAACAGGTTTGTCTGTCCTGCAATACTCTTACAGTACACTTGCATTGCGTGCTCTCTCTTCATTCCTCTAACTGTGAAATTGCATGTTACTTTTATAAGAGTTAGGAGAGAAATTTTGCTTTCTGTAAATGTAAGTGTCATAGTTAATGAGGCAGTGTTTTGACAATCCCCTCGGTATTTAAGTTTTCTGAGAAAGCTTCAGTTAGGGTAAATGAATTGAAAAAAGTTATGAAAGAACATGTTATGGACAATTATGGCAGTTGCTTGAATGTACGACGTTTTTATTTAGCAATTCATGGGGATAGCTTATGTTTGACTTTAATATGGGTATTTTTCAGACGGTAATCCGTATGTTGGAATATACTGTCTTCCTTTTGCTCAACAGACCAGATACCTTAGACCCTGCATTGATGAGACCGGGAAGAATGGATCGCAAGGTTGAATTTGGACTTCCCGACTTAGAGGTGATATTTATGTGACAAATTTGCTTCTGAAGATCAGGCAGTTAATCTCTAATGACCATTTTTAAATTATTACTTTCTAACCGCACCGAAGTTGGCAAAAATTACATGTTACGGAATTTGGTGACAATTGGGCGATTCGTTTAATAATTAAAAGAAGATGTTTCCAAACATGACACACATGACACACATTTGAAGGCATTGCAAGGAAAAATGATTATGAAAGCTAATAAATATTGTCATTATACGGTTTATGTATAGACTATTTTTGTTTGTAAATCTCGTTACAATGTCTTGAATGGTAATTGTCTTGAATGGCTATTCAGAATAAACATTCCATATCACCAAGTTCAAGCTACATCCTGGATTGATGAATACCACCTTGTAGCAAGCTGTTTCTCATGTTATTCATTCTTATCAACAGGGACGCACTCACATTTTCAAAATTCATGCAAGGTCCATGAGCGTTGAAAGAGATATAAGATATGAGCTTCTTGGGCGACTCTGTCCTAATAGTACTGGTAGGTGTAGGTTTTTTCTAATTTTCTGTAATTTTCACAAACAGTTCTAAAATGCCTTCTAAAATCGGTATAAATACATTTTTCAAATAGGAGCGGAGATTCGTAGTGTGTGCACAGAAGCTGGAATGTATGCAATTAGATCTAGAAGAAAGGTATTTTTCTTTCGCATTTTGTTATAAATTAGTATCTTATTGTTATTATGCCATGTCATCAAGTTCTTTTAACTAAGCATTGTAATTTTTTGTCTTCTTTTGTTTAGAGTTACTTAAACCAAATTTATTGGAAAGCTTTTCTATATGTTTTTGCATGTAAAATCTGCATCCCGAATCTTTGTATTAGAATCAATTGATCATGTGTTATTTATATGTCTCATGAATTATGTCTCATAGACAAATAGTTAAATCTAGGATAGTAAAAAGTGAGATAGGCCTTGAAGTTGCAATATTGAGTCAACATTGCTGACAAGGACACGTCTATGTAAACCATAAGAATGGTAGAGCAATCAAAAAAATTCCATATCTTCCACACTGTCGTTTATTGGACACATTAGATTTCCTAAATTGTCCCAAAATTTGCGAGCATTTCGCTTGCTGAGACCGACCCGCCACTGGCATTAATGCTATACACCTGTTTTTTTTGGGGGGGGGGGGCAAACAAGCAAGAACACTTTGCCTTGAAAATCATAAATTTAAATGATTTCCTATAAGATACATTTAATGGAAGAAGATTCTTTTCTCCGTAATTCAAGTGCAATTATTTTTAATTTATTCATGTATAATGTTTCGTCTTCATGTAAATAATGTTTCTTTGATTGGTAACGCAACCACGTTCCACTGCGAACACCTCATTAAAGTTTTTTTTTTCAAGGTTGCAAGCGAAAAAGACTTCCTTGACGCCATACAGAAAGTAATAAAAGCGTATGCGAAATTCAGTGCCACCCCAAAGTATATGACTTATAATTAGTTTACTAATTTAGCTTTATAGTTAACTTCATTGTCTAGATTTCCATAAAAGTATTTCATTTATTTATGCTCAATATGGTGTGACTTTGAAACTTCGACCCTCGACTACTTTTTGGAACATGCTAAGTTTACTACTTTCTTGTCCATTGTATTGTGCAATGGTAAACCATGTGTGCTTTTATTATGTTGTGAAGCAATCTTGGAAGTCTGTCGTATAATTGACATGAATCTGTACAAAAAAAGAAACTTTTGACCCTATTATTTATTCTGGAAAACGGATCTCATCGGCTATTTTCCAGTTTTCCCAACCTTAAACGTACATAATAACCAATTAAGACTATTGAAGTACAAATTATAAGCATGAATCAAAGGAAACTGAGAGCACTTTGTATTTTGACACGAAAAAAAGTTTGTTGCATGCAGCCATGGTGAACTGTTTGGAATTTTGAGGATAAAAGCAGGACCATAGAATTTCGAGGACAAAAGCAAGGCTAGAATTGTGCTACAAAACATTTTTGTGAAGAACGATATGCGGGAATATTTGCTTGTCAGTTTCCCATTGGTAATAACGGAATGTATTTTTCACAAATGTTTCATTGTGATAATCGGTGTTAAATCTCAAATGGCACTACCTCGATGTTGTCAGAAGCATTTCCCCTAGACGTCTTTTAATTGCATCGCATGTTTACCTTGGGAATCGCACCGAAAGCGTATCAATTATTATTATCTGTCCACAATGTAAGATACTGAGTGTTTCACTAGCATCTGAAATATCACAGTGTGACTATGCTTGTATGCTTCTGAAAGCTGGTCGTTGCTCTAAACCAAAACTTTTGTTTAGTAATTCGTAATGAACTCAAGTTCATTATTTAAGTATGGTAATAGATATCAAGAGGAACTTAGAGGATGTGGTTGAAGCTAAACAGTTTGAGCTTGTGCGTGTGTTAGGTGCTGGGGGCTTTGGAACATGTTATGAAGCCCTCTATCACAACCAACGCGTAGCTTTGAAGAAACTGAACAGAACAACGAAATTCAAGGCTGCAGCACAGTCTTTTAAATCAGAAACGTTGCCGGAACTGTATGAATTCAATCATGCAAACATTGTTAAATTGCTTACTGCCTCGAGCTTTGTCGCTGATGAGAGGTTCGTTGTATTAGAATATATTGAGGGACGCAATCTACAAGCAGTTATTGATGACACTAATGAAATTATTACTTTTCAAAGATCTGTAACTTTTGGCATAGAGATAGCTAGTGCACTTGATTATATTTCAAATTTTAACATTGCCCACCTTGATCTTAAACCTGCCAATGTGATGGTGTCGTCGAAGGGAGAATGCAAGCTAACTGATTTTGGGTGCTGCCAGTATGTGGAAAAGCATCCCACAACGCCAACAAGATCCTATTTAACAGGAACATTCGCATACAGGGCTCCAGAACTGCTCAAGGGTCTTGCTGCAACTCCCAAAGCAGATATCTACTCGCTGGCAATCTGTCTTTGGCAGCTCTGGAGCAGAACCTTTCCTTACTCTGGAATGAATCAACATGCTGTTATATTCAGGGTCTGTGCAAGTAAACTTCGTCCCAAGATCGAAATTGATGCTGATATCGATGAAAATTATAAATCTCTCATTTGTTCCTGCTGGTCAGCGAATATGGACGAAAGGCCAACGGCCAAAGAAGTGATGGAAACACTGCAGTCCATACTGTAAAAGCTCTTGTTGTCACTATATGAAGTCAACCTCCTCTTTCGTTCAATTTTCCCTGAAAATGTTTCAGATGCGAAAATCATGAATGTCATTGATATCCGGTGACTTCATTTTTTTATATAATGTAAGATTTCCATTGGTCGAGATTCTCGATGATGAAAGCTGATGAAAGCTGATGAAAAAGGATTTTGCAAGATATGGATTGATGGATTTGATTAATCATATTTCTTGTATCTGGATTGAAACTTTGCCTTTTTTCGCATCTCAAATGATATATTGTTAAAGAATTGGACTGGAATAGGTGTTGGCATTACATAGATTATCATTTTTATTGTATTTGTATTGAAAAGCTTTTATTTGGCCAGAAGACCTCGGGCATATTTTTAGCTGTATATTTCTTTTTTCTTTCATTACAATTTTTTTTAATCAAATCAATTTTCTTAAGATTAAATTATCTTTTACAACTTGTATTTAATAACCAATGCTGTAAAAAACTTGTTGATTTTTGTTTATTTTTCATTGTTAACTTTGTTTTGAATGCCTCATTGAGATATAAAATTGGCTACTGTTCCTTTTCATTACTGCCAGTTAAAGCAAAGTTGAATTTAAGACGATTTGTGAAGCTCTATAATTCAAAAATTGGCCTGCTACAGACTTCACTATCAGTCTCCAAATATGTATTTTTTCTGCCAATCATAGCAGTAAGCCATATGTTATTATAAAAAAGAAGGTCAAAATTTTGATAGCAAGTTCATTGCATGGATTACTATGGGTAGTACATATACGGTGAATTACAGCAACCGCAGTTGTATTGTCAGTCATTGATTTGGTGTGCTTATTAAAAACAACAGTTCTGAAGCTCTTCGGGGCAAAGAAGGCTGCTATTAATATAAGAAGGTTATATGATTAGCTGATTTCAATACGGACCATTTACCCAGTGAAGACAGCCCCCAGCCAGGTTGAGGCATCGGAGGGAAATCAAAAGGAGGCCTTGCAATGAGACCATAACTGCTGTTAAGATGGTGAAGCCAGCAATCGATATCAGCAATATCAGCTTTACTTGACATTTCAGCATCAAAATTGCCTTTAGCAGTGTGTAAAGTACAGATTTTATCCCTTTCCATCGACCTGTAATGGATGCCCCCGAAAGGAACAGCAGGCAGACATGAGACCATATAGCCTACATTACACTAGCAGTGTCAGTGCAATTTGCTGGAATTGGCACGAATAAACTTTATGGCTTGACATTCGACAGGTAATTTGATTGTCATAAAATCTAACACGGAGCCTAAACATTTTTGTTGAGTCAGAGGGAATTTTTATTTACTTCGGTGCACCACAACAAAGCTAAGATTGTTAGATTTTTTGGGTGGAAAGGTTGCTTAAATTGTGTTGATACAAACTTGATATGAATCATTTTGAAGATATAGGTTATCCATATAACATATAATATAAGAATATGACCTTTTCATTGTAGTCTAGCAATAGGGGGCTTCAAAGATGTTGTGGATCGCCATAGGCACGAGGCTAGACCAGGACAGACAGGAATTCACCAATACCATCTCAGAAGACAGACTACCCTTCCTTGATATCCTGCTTTAAATTTCTGACGACAAGCTCACCATCTCCATTTACTACAAAGATACCGATTCCCACTGCTATTTCGACTACAATTCCTCACATCCACCCAAATGTAAAGATTCCATTCCATATTCACAATTCCGCCGTTTACGCCGCCTCTGTTGAGTGGGTTGAAGGTGAGAGTTATAGGAATCCGGTCTTGTGTATTTTGTTTCTTGGCAGAAATTAATGCTGTATCTTGGGTTTAGGATGATATTCTTTCCATGGCAGATTTGGTGACTGTAGTTGTTGTTCACAAAGAAGGTAGACATTTCTCATTGGCGAAACATCCAGACAACTCAATACCCGTTTCGGAGAGTACCTCCGGAACGTAGTGAAAAAGCCCGCAAAGATGACCCTGATGCCACAGTTTCACAGCATTTTAATTCTGGCAACCATTCGATCTCAGACATGACCATCACTGGACTTTGTTATGCACCCATGAACTCCATCAAATGAAAAACTTTTGAGAAACGTACTATTTTTTAACTTGAAACTCTTCTCTCGACAGGACTCAACAAACAATTTTCTTATCTTTCATAGTGTAGTTTTCATAGGCTCCCCCCTTTATCTCTTCTTCCTATTCTGTATTCCAACGAAACCACTTTGATGACATATGCCTCCATCGCATTCACGCTGGCAAGAGAGATTACACTACTAAGCCTTGTGTGAATTCAATTTCTAATACATCTGCTTATATTTCTCTGCTGATAATGAAGCAATGGCCAGCTGCCTATTCACAAATCTCTGTACAAGTCTAAGATTTTTGCTAAAATCACATTATCTGGCCAGAAAATCACAATGAAAATTGATTTTTGAGCATCTTGCAAAGTGATACCAAAAATTGTGTCCCTTTGGAAATACAAATCTGACAATCTAAGAACCCTCCTACCCTCTACATCAGAGCTGACCAGCCTGTAGCTGGAACCTGTGCACTGCAGATCAAAAATCCCAAAAATGATATGTGCTATGAAATCTTTTTTTTGTTATCAAGGGTGACTACATACCACTTTCTACATGCTCACAGACTTACCAGTAAATACCATTTTTCACTGTAGAATATAATAACAATGATGAGCCAACTAGCAATAATTGCTTTTGTTTCTGCAGCGCTTTTCCTTCCAAGTCAGCTGCAAGGATACCTGGCCTTACCCGGGGTAATATTATGAAGAATTATGCAGATGTGTTCGAAGGTGTTGGTCACATTGCAGAAACACTTCTATATTGATGAAACAGTCAAGCCAGTTTTCATGCCACCCCGTCGTGTTCCACTCGACCTGAAGAATAGACTAAACGACGAGCTTGCAAGACGTGAAGTTCTTGGGGTTATCACAAAAATCACAAAACTCACTGATTGGGTTTCCAATCTTGTTGTTGCAGAGAAACCCAATGGCAAATTGCGGGTTTGGATTGACCCTCAGCACCTAAATCAAGCACTGAAAAGGAAAGGAGCCACTGTCTCCTGCCAATCATTGAGGATACCTTACCAGGCCTGGATAATGTGAAAGTCTTCAGCAAGGTTGACCTCAAGAAAGAATTGGATGATAAGTCAGCAGACCTCACAACGTTTCACATACCATGGGGAAGAAAGAAATTCCTCAGAATGCCATTTGGCATCAAGCCAGCCAGTGAGCACTTCCAACAGCGCTTTGGTCAAGCACTCGAGGGCCTCATTGGCATGGTTAAATACCCTGGAAAGTTCCGGAGCAGCCTCTCTGCCATATATGAGTCTTTAAGGAGACAAACGCACGAGGATGCTGTTTGGAACTTGAACAGCGACTACAATGCAGTCACAAAAGCACATGTTCTCAAATTCTTCGACTCAAAGATGCAAATTGAAGAACAAGGGGATGCATCCTCCAACGGTCTTGGCTTTGTTCTACTGCAAGATGGCAGACCTTTAACATACACCAGTAGGGCACTCCCATCAGCTGAATAAAACTATAGCCAAATTGAGAAGGAACTTTTTGCCCAAGCTTTTGAATAACCAATAGTCACCCTATGGACTGATCATCAACCCTTCGTCTCCATAGACACAAAACCACTTGCCTCCACACCAAAGAGGTTAAAACGCCTACTGCGATTTCAAAACTATGATATCACAACTCTAGCTCACCTGAATATCCTCAAAGCAATGGAAAAGCTGAAAATGCAATTAAGACCACCAGGCCAGTGATAAAAAAAGGTAAAAAATGCAAAGACTAAATCTGAGGCAAATTGTTTAAAAATTATATTTCCATTGGATTTATTAGCAAAAGTAAGATCATGCTGAATGAGAATTCTATTAATCAACGTTGCTATTAAAACTTGTTGTAAGATAATTATTAAATATATAATATTAATGTCATTATCATTACTATCATTATTGTCATTATTGTTATTATTTCAATCATCTTTATAAAAATCATTGTGAACGGCATTTATTTTAAGACGTAACAATGATTTGCTCATATTTGCTTAAGCCTGGAAAAAACTGTTTTGTACAAGATCCAATTGAGGTTGACAAGATTGGCAGCATCTTCCCAAGAGAACCTTGGAAACTGTGTTTTGAGAACCTTAGAAACAGTTTGCAGTAGAGATCAGTTTTCAAGCACACCCCATTCAACTGAATACGACATCTAGAAAGATAATCTTGTCCCTATAACTCTCGGATGTAAACTTGATAGTCCCATGTTAATTTTTAATTAACACCTTTAAGCCTCTCCTTGCATTTAAATAATAAAAAAATCATATATGAATGAAGCAATAAATACCAGAATCACGGCTTGTATTCAAGACCCTTTGACATCACTTCCTCTGAAACAACACTTTTTCGGTTATGTGATTAGCTATCAGCTTACTAGAACTCTTCGTCTACAGCTACTTACTAATTTCTACTATATATGTTTATATAAGTTTATGTCGGAGGGTGATAGTTTTAGTTGTAACACTTCTGGTAGTATATACAGGATAAATAGTAGATTCAACTGTGACTCTTCGGGAGTAGTTTATTTACTAGGATGTAAGGTATGTAGGAAGCAGTATGTTGGCAGTACGTT
>JAACYV020012015.1:0-14145 GCA_009936425.2 Chrysaora fuscescens
CAAAATCTAGCCTAGATGGAGATAGTGTATCATGATGATTGGCAACAGGGTCCAACTTAAAATATGCCGATGACACTGCTTTGCTTGCTGGGACACACCAAGAAGCGAACGACCTTCTCAACAGGGTTAATGAAGCTGGCGAACGGCGGGGCATGAAGCTGAATGCAAAGGAAACCAAATCTATGACCTGTAAGCATTATGACTGCACCATACGGGTGGCACTAAGCATATCAGCAAATTTAAATACCTGGTCTCATTCAAAGAAGGCGATGGTGAGTCGTCGGCTGACATACGTGCCCCAATTGGAATGGCGAAAGGGAGGTGCCTCGAACTTGTACCTATCTGGAAGGATATAGGTATCAGACGCTCGGTTAAGATCAGGCAAGTGCGTGCATGGCTGTGGTCCGTAATTACATATGGAGCTGAAGAGAGTTTTCATTTGAGTAAGAGAGTGATGGAGAAAGAATTTGTGTCGGTAACGAATGCATGAAATGCTTGGCGACGTTGGTGTTCGGAATTTTCTTGAAGGCAAGGAAATCAAGAATATCTAATTCCCAGGTACAAAACAGGGCAAACTTGTCTAATTTAGAGAGTCAATCTCTGACATCTTCACTTTTCAATCCATTAAATGAAATAAGATGGATTTGGAATTTTCTTCTATGGCTCCCTGAAGAAAAGGGTATGTAACTCATTTAGCGTAGCTTCAAATGTCATCGTAACGTGAGAAGAAAGAGTGTGAAGAAATTCTTGACACCAAGACAAGTTCAAAGTAAAGACAAGTACGTCTTTATTGAAGAACAAGAAATATCTAATATTTGTTCAGATCAAACGAATTGCAAATCCAGCGGGGGCTACGATTGAAGTTGCGGTTCACCATTTTGCGCGAAGAACAGCGCTGCGCAAAAATAGTATGTAACGAATTCTAACATGAGTAAGGTAGTCACATTACAGAGGTCAATAATGATATTTTACCTTCAAAACATACATAGGGGTTGGCTTTGAAGTTATAGGCTGTTAGTTAATTTATGGTCCTGAAGTTTCAGATGTTCAAATGCTTTGTTACCCCACACATTTAAAATCACGCAAAAAAATGTTTCGAATTCGAAAAAGATTCTGAATTTTCTTTCTGAAATTAAAAATTCCCCAACACCGTGACTTCCAAATAATTTTTGTGATGCTGCGCCATTCGGCGCGGTCTTGGTCTCATATTTTCTTTGTTCGGTTTCCTGTGGAAATCGGAGTCTCGGCCCGATTTTATATATGCTAATTATGCAAGATGTTCATACTTACCCCCAGCGATGCTTTATGTTTCGCTTGTTCAGAAATTCATGGGCCTTTGAGAAAACAAGAGGCAGTGAGACTTCGTTGAAAAATCATATTTTCTATAATATTCCTTTTGTTCTCGTATATACATGGATGGAATTATCGAAAATATCTAGATGTGTCAACTTATATTTGTTACTTTTATGGCATACGAATAATTTCACAGGCTGGCCCAAATATTTTTAGGCGAACAGAAAGCGGCAGCCATCTTCTCTCAATGATGTGTTTTCGCAACAGAATTAACAGGCGTTGCAGCAAAGTTATTTTGGATCGTCGAGGTTCATAAAGCCTAATTTAACGATATCTTGCTTGAAATAATGGTGTCCATTTGGTTATCCTCCGTAAAGTGTTGAGCATAAATGTTGTATGGATTCGTTTATGTCATATCTGACTTAAACTCGAACTCGAGTTGATAGTGGAGTTATCCACAATGGCCGAATCGGATTTGAAGGACGATCGTGGTGCCCCTCCAACTAAAAGAAGAAAACCAGACGAACCTTTGCCACTGGAAACACCAATATCAGAATCTGCAGGTATATATCCTATATAAAAGTAATAAAGATTCAGCGTGAGAGTGGGTGCCTTTTCCTTCGGTGCCAACTAGCTATATCAGTTTGTACGCTTTACGCTTATAGTTTTACATCGCGCAATGGAATGATTCTTCATATACAGTAGTTAACTACATAATTACGTAGAATTCTGTAGCCAAAGGTTAATAGTAAAAAGCTGTAGAAATGCAGGAGTAATTCTTAACTATCTACTGCCATCTTAAGGTCCAGAAGACCATGGAAAAATCCTGATTGTCCATGTAATTATGTCCCAGTCTAGGCCAAGACTTGCTAAGGTGATCTCTTGGCCAATGACGTCTTATGCTAACATGGGGAATAACCAACTATTATGTTATGTATATTGCCTGTGTCATGAATGCAATGTAGTCTACACATGAATCTTATATATGATATTTAGATATTAGGCCCTAGAAGCATAGATAAATGCATTTCTCTATGAAAAACTATGTAGAAAATATAACTTGAGGTAAGGAGATTTCTATTAGAACAATAAAGAGTTAGAAAAAATTATAATGCACTGAAGGGCTTTCAGAACTGTTGTCTTAACAGAGTGCAATTTCGATATCAATTTTGAACCTGAAAGGCTATTGTGCATCATTATTTTGCCTTTTCTCATCCTAATCTTTTTATCGTAAATTCCCTTCGAGATTAAGTAAATGAAAAATGTAAAATACTGCAATGAAGGTAGAAGAAGTAACTTTCAAAATTTTATGAGTCCAACTCATCTTTTGAGTCAATATCATGAAAGCACTGATAGCTTATAGCACATTAATACCACAAAGTCAGCCAGCACCAAAAAAAGTCCACTTCTAATCAGGCAAAACTGTGTTGAAACAAAATTGGGACTTGCTCAATAACAGCCAAGCTAAGCTTTAGTAGACCAAAAGGAAAACATGTAAGCCTTCAATTGAAAGCACTGGTATAACTTTGCCTTTACACAGGGAGGTTAACAGGGAGAGGTTTTAACTCAATTAAAAAATTAGTTTTACTAACTTATGTAATGGTTATGTTTTTTCAAGAAAATTAAAAAGTATTTTAGATCTTTTAAATTGAAAACCTAGCAATCTCATCAAAATAAAGGCTATCAAATGTGGAGAAATCTGCCCTACCTCACTACTTCATGACATTGTCAGTTTAGTCTCAATATAAAACGCATATTGCAGTTGTTACAAAAGAGGCAGCATAACAACAAAATTACATGTAATACTGCTAATTAAATGATACATGAAAAGGGCTTAAATCTAAGCTGTTCTAGAAATGATTGTGTATTTCAACAAAATTTAAAAACTATGACTTTGTAGGAAACAATTGTGTATACAGCTATTTGTAACATACTATATACAATGAATCTTAAAAATCATCAAAGTTTATATTACAGAAGATTTTTGTGAAATCACACCTGTAAATCAAACATAAAATATGCACTTACATTCTATTGGGGTTTGCAATTTAAGTGGTTTTGTTTTACTTTACAAGTTTAGCAGTTAATATTTAAAACAGCTAATCTTGCTTTGTTCTAGAATGTAATCTTTCCCAAAACCATTTCTTTAGTTGAAGCTTCAGTTACTTCTTGCAGAATCATGTGGATAAGCATGAGAGAAGTTTGAAAATATAGCAAAAAATATTTTTAAAAGCTATGATTTTGGTTGAATGTTGTCTTTTAACTCATTTACAGGATAAAGTCATCAGATAGTTTAAGTATTTAAACAAAAGCAAATTGTTCTGAAAATTTTTTTTCACTACATTGTGTTTGAAAAGTAAGTTAAGGCCAAACTAATGAGATAATAAAGCATGTGCAAAAAAATAATAAGCTTGTGTTAAATCAATAAATCTTGTTTTAACTAGAAGATATAAAGTTATTGTGCTGCCATAATTCATAAAACTCTGAGTTGCATGCAGATTGTCTTTTTTCCATTACCTCTACAATGTATATGTGTATATATATATGATGTAGCATTTAGAAATATTTTTGATAAATACCACCTGATTAAGAGCCATTTAATGATCATTCTTACTCTTTCTTCTTAGAACTATCCTTATTACATTGAATCAATATATTTATTTAATTCATTGTTAGGGTTTTTCAACAAGCCTGTGGACCTCTCTGTATTGGATAGTTTTTCACTTGAAGAAGATTTTAATGGCAATGGAGGTTTATCAAATGGAGACCTTGATCTGCCATCTGATTCTACTTGTAATGAAAGTCATGGAGCAGAGTGTGCAAATGATGTTATATCTTCCTCGTGTGACAGCCTCGGCAAAAATGGTGTTACTTCATTGAGTAACTCACCTGTCATGGTTGGAGGAGCAAAAATGTCAAGAAGCATTTCAAGTCCAAGAAGCTCCCCAGGAATAGTGAGTAGTAAAACATTTGGAAGCAGCTTGTCAATTGCAAGTAATTCAATTATGCATCAAATGCCAGTGAGTACCTTAGGAATGCCAACCCCTGCTACACCAAACCTCAACACAGAAAGTAATTTGACAAGATCAGAACAAACTCCAACTTGTACAGGAATGTTGTCTTCATTTTCAATGAGCTTGCCTGCTTCATTTGGTTATCCAGTTCAGAGCACGCTTGCAAGTTCTATGGTCAATAGGAACAATAATGGTGTAGGTGTCTCTGCATCAAACATCAATGCAAATATGAATGCGATTAACAAAATGCAAGTTCCTCTCCAAAACATAAATTTGCAGTCACAAAACATAAGATTTGCAAATTCAAATAATATGCAAATTCTTGGAGCTGGTCCTGGAGCAATGAGAATGCAAGGTTCAAGTGGCCAAATGTTTAATATCCATGGCAATGGCCAAGTTCTAAAATTGCAGAATTTTCGAAATGATGTCGCTAGACAAATTGCAAATCAGCAACAGCAGAATGCCATGACAGGAATGAATGGACCTATGGGTGTGCAGAATGTTATGTCCAAATTTCCACATACCAATAATCAAGTGGCAGTGCAACAAGTATGTTATCAGTTTGATGTTCCTATATTTTTTGCATTGTAATTGTAAGACAATGATTGTTTGCTGTGGTGGACCAAGATGTCTTGAAATTATATTCTTTTTTGCTTTTTTGTGTTTCTATTTCTTTATGTTTCTGTTAGTGAATAGTGTATATTGTATTTGCGTGAATGTAATTAGTTTTTGTTAAAGGAGTAAAACTGGTTACATAAACCTGGTTAGTAATCAAAAACTGTGTCCATCATCTCCAAAACTATAAATTGAGTTTTTTCCCCGAAAGTATTCTCTTTAAATTCCTTTTATTTTGACAGAGGTAAAACAGTGTTACTTCTTCATTTGGGAATGGTTTTCAATTCCTTTGTTGTTAAAGGGCTTCTCCATTAAACAAATTTTATTTTGAAATAAGGTGAAATTCAATCTCCTGAATAAGCAATTATATTTTCATATCTTTCACTATTCTTATATATTTGAACTGCTCCAGGGTCACATTATAGATACAGTTTCCTGGCCATCAAAGTTTGAATATAATGTGGAGTTGACCTCATTGTCAAATAGTCACTGCTCACACTTACATCAAAACCTGATTGATTTATTTGCATACTCTTTTGCAGAACCAGCCTGGCGCATTAAGACAACCTATGTCATTTGATAGCATGAATCCTGCTGTATCCCTTAACCAAGCAGTTAATGGTCCAGTAGGCTATACCCAAACACCAGGACCTGTTACATCAATACCAAATCAAGGCATGCAGCAGCAAATCCATGTTAGTGTCCAAGGCCGTGGAATGTTAAATCCTGCACAAGCTGATCCTGGAATTTCTATGGTAAGCAACAAACCTTTATTTGTAATAGATGTGTTTATGTAATTGTGTAAAGCTCACTAAGACTGAAAATTATTGACTGCCATTAGATACACATTTGCTGGCCTTGTAATCTGGAACATGGTGGAAAGTGGCTAATTGTATGCCTTCTTAGCTGAAACAATATATTGGGATATTTCATACTTCTGTTCATAATATACAAGTATTCTGTTAATAATTTTTCTTATACAAAGCTTGAATCTTACAAGATTGTGTAAGCACCATTTTATATTATCTAGATGATTTCATTCGCTCATTAGTAGAAACATTTATTCATGGGGATTATGAAAATTATTATACTAAAGCATTGAAATTATAAACATTGAAATCATAACATAAGTAGTAGCAACTTTTACACCAATTGTTGTCTCAAGTCTTGATTTCATACAAGGAGTATTTCATACAACAGAAGAACACAGCCCAATGTGTTATAAAATTTTAATTTGTTGACATTTTTTGATATTATTTTCTTCTTGCTGCCAAGGTAATTACTATCAAATTGTTTTTGAATTGTAATACTGATATGAGCATGTAAAAGTTTTCCACACTGAAACCTCTTTTAAACGAGCCTGAAATACAATTTGATTACTGATTTTAGTTGTCTAGTAAGTTGTTAGTCATGAGAACTGTGACAATTCAGAAGTTTTGTCTGGAAATTGCCTCATACATATTTGAAAATTCTGAAAACTCAAAATGTCTATACTACCAATTAAGAGGATGAACCTTAATTAACAATAACTTTCTCCCAATGAATTAAAACCAAATGCAGGAAACAAATCTATCTAGATTGTGGGCTACCACCATTTGTGATACTTGGTCACTATGTATTCATTTTGTGTTAGCCTCTCTGATATAATAAAATAAAGTTGGGCGATGGAAGAAACAGAAAACATTGTGTAGCAATTTTTTATTTCATTACCCCAGTTCATAGAAGCAAAAGCAAACATTGTGTTTTCCCCCATCCAAAATGCAAGAGTCTCTTCTCTTTTCTGCCAAAACTGTTTAAACAGGGTGGATGGAAAAATTCTGATGCAAATATTATTTTTCAAAACTATCATTGTCTTTGACCAGTTTACATTTATTTTAATAAATAATTTACACAATTTTGGACTTACTTTTTATTCTTTGTTATTACTTTCTTTAAGGTACCTGGAACTGGAATGCAGCCTCCAACTGCTGATCCTGAAAAAAAAAGATTAATTCAGCAACAACTTGTCTTATTATTGCATGCTCATAAATGCCAACGGCGAGAGCAGCATGCTGCAAATGGTGAGATGAAACCTTGCACACTACCTCATTGTCGAACAATGAAAGGTGTGTTGAATCATATGACCACTTGCAAAGCTGGAAAAATTTGTCAAGTTGCCCACTGTGCCTCGTCAAGACAGATAATATCTCACTGGAAGAATTGCACTAGAAATGACTGCCCAGTTTGTCTGCCACTGAAATCTGCTTCAGCAGCATCAGAAAGACGAACTCAGCAAACACCATTGGTAAATGATGAAAGTGGCCTCAAATTGGCATATAATGCACTGGGACTCCCATATGTTAACAACCAACAAGGAATACCTTCTCCGGGAATTGGAGGTGCCTTTACAATAATTGTTTATATCTTTGAGATATTGTCAATAACAAAAAGGGTTACTTGTCTTCATTCATCGTGTTTGCCCCATTCCTTCTTTCTCTTCATAAACTGTGTGCTTCAGAAATTGTTTAATTTGGTTTGCAGTAGTTTTTTATTTGATATTGGCAAGGGATATTTTTGTATAACTAATATATGTCTGTTTAACTAGGTTATTTGACATCCTTTTCTTCGACGACCTATTAAATTTGTAAACTTTTTATACAGGCTTGCAAGATGGAAATCAATCTGGTAACAATGGAATGTGAGTATATATTGTTAGAAGTTAAGGCTTTCCAGAATTCCTTTTTTCTTGATTTGGCATGTCAAAACTGCAGCAACTACAATATCTTAGTTTGCTGTCTTTTGTTCTGTATTGATCTTCTTTTACAATGTTAAAAGACTGCTGTTTTAGGCTATATTATGTATGTCATGTTATATTGTGTTGAAACTTAAATAAATGTTATTATGCTGTATGCTGTAAAATGCATTCATGTTGGTTTCTCATATAAACTGATTTTAAAATATTTTTGGCATATATGTTTTATAATGAAATTTGTTTCATTTCAAACAGTCTAACTGATAATGGTCAGCTAGAAGATAGAGAAAACTGGCACAAATCAGTAACACAAGACCTGCGAAATCATCTTGTACAAAAGCTGTAAGTTTCTTAAATTTAGTTCCCACCTCAAAATATCACTCTTTTTGTAAAATTCATGAATGAAGGCTGAAGGCTGACATATATTAGTATCAGACCTATTTTGTTTCACAGTAGCCCCTTTTGTCAGAAATCAAGCATTTTCTCAAATCTGTAAGACAAATGTTTCAAATAGTCATTATTGCTTTTGGTAGGATTTTGTGATAATGTCTAAACTTTGTACATCTTATATATAAGAGTTGGTCATTTCATTGCTGTAAAAACATGTGTAGCACCTGTATAGTGCTTATAAAATTGAAATATATAGTTTTGTATTTATGTATAGTATAAACATAAAATAATCATGATCAGACTTAAAAATTTAAATAGCTATAACATTTTGTTAACAGCTAGTATATAGACAACTGTTCTTTTGATATTAGTAACAATTTACTGATGCATGTATTCTTTTAAAGTTAAGGTCTGGTATACTCATCTTGCATCATAGAATCTTGTACTGATTTAGAATCTGATTTATATATCTTTTCTCCTAGTGTCCATGCAATATTTCCCCAACCAATTAATAATCCTAGCACATTAAGAGACAGAAGAATGAATAGCTTGGTAAATTATGCAAGAAAGGTTGAAGATGAGATGTACAAAACTGCAAGCAGCAGAGTAAGAACTTTGTTTTGTTGCTCTTTATTTTCATGTCTTAAAAACTATTGCATTTGTATCCAGTGTCCAGTTTGTGAGAAATCATTTGTCAACAGATGAAATAAAGCAGACCAAACTAATTTAAACTTTTAAAAATCATATAATATATATTTTTCTTTGCAGGAGGAGTACTATCATTTACTGGCAGAAAAAATCTACAAGATTCAAAAAGAGCTAGAAGAAAAGCGACAACAACGAATTCTTGAGCAAAGAAATAGTGGAAATAGTATGTTGCGCTAGTTTGAATATATACACAATAATAATTGTAGAATTGCTCTGACAAAATAAATTTTGATTATAAATAACAATTTCACTTTGTCATTAAATTGTTTACTTTTATGCCTTAAATACATTTCTGTGATGAGTCTTAGAAGTGTTCAGATGGCACTGGAATTTCGAATAGTAAATCATGCCAATTTGCATCTTATTATCGAGTAAAGGGCAACAAGAATAACTTGGACTATATCCTCATTTTTGCGTTCTCTATGAATAATAAACAAAGTAATTGAATGACCTACAGTAAAAAAGAAAACTTTGAACATATATGTTCTTCATTTTTGTAAAAGATAATGCGATCGGTTGTAAACAGTTTTCTTTAACTTTAATTTTGTATCTTTTTGTAGCTCAACAACTTAATAATGCGACACGACCAAATTTGAATAGCTCTTTAGCGCCAGTGCTAAATAGACCTCCTCTGCAACCCACGCAGACAAAATTTGCCCAATTCCCACAACCGCAGCAGCAGCCTTTGGGTCCTACACCATTGCAGCAACAACAGCAACAGTTACAGTCAATGAATCAGCTGCAGCAAAATTTGTCACAATCTGAGAGCATCAAAGCGAATATACTACAAGAGTCTTTATCATTACTAAACACAACCAACTCTACCTCGAATTTACCTGCCCACTTACAAAATAACACACAAACTCAGAACCAAAAACAAGTAGAAAGCAGGAAACCTCTGATGCCTCCAAGCCATGTTAATGGGCAATTGCAATCAAGTAGCCAAGGACCAGCTGATCAGTTGCAGATGAATTCTCCATTGCGCAACCAGTCACCGAATATGATCCAGTCTTCTCTTCCTGCTGTAGATACACGAGACTCGGATTTAAAAAAGTCACCTCAGAGTTTGCTTGGGTCTTCTCCCCAGCATAACACTCAATCACAGATCCAGCCATTACAAGCTGTCTCCAAGAGACCCCTCAACGATGATTCTACAAAGCTCTCTTCTCAGAACGATCTTCAAAAGTCGGCTTACGAAGATCAAATTAAACGTCAACGGGTAAATCATCAAGTTATAAAATGTGTCTCTATCCATACAAAATGATATGTAGTATATAGTGGAGTAGTATGAATATAAGGGAAGTTTCTTATTTTTTTGCATAAAAGTACGTTTTTCAATGTCTCGTTGAAGAATCTTGTCTGTTTATAGCCTGGTTCCAAGTCACCATTATTGAATGAAAAGATTCCTTCAGCAAGTCCGGTTGGCAGTAGAAGTCCTACTCCAAAACCTAACATAAAAACAGAATCTTTAACTCCTCCATCTACACCGAATTCTGCTGCTTCCACTGTTACAAGCTCAGCCAGCGCACAGGGAATCCTTGTCAAAAAGGAGTCTGTAAAAACCGAATCTTGCACCTCGTCGAGTCCTCTATCTGAAAAAAAGTTTCCGTTTAAGAAAAGTAAGTGCTTTCCCTACATTTTTTATTATGCTTATGAGTAACAACCGCCTATGGTTGAAGAATTTAGCCAAATACATTTTCAACCCTTACATTCGATGAAATTCTTGTAGTTAGTAGTTAGTAGCAACTTGTAGTTGCTTAAAGATTCTCAACCCAAACAAGCCAAAATTTCGTTTTCGAAAGTATCTTGTAGCAAATTAGTGGCGAATCTGTCGAAAAAATTATCAATGAATATCAAGTATCATAAATTCTTTTTTTAGTTTTTTCTAAAGAAGAACTTCTGGATTCATTATTGCCTGTTTTTGAGAAAGTCTATGAACTTGAGCCTGAATCACTGCCCTTTCGTTTGCCAGTAGATCCAATGGCTCTTGGGATACCGGTAAATTATTCTTGGTTTTGCAATATTTCATACGTTGATATTATAGCGCAACTTTGAAATTGATCTAGATTGTTGAAAAATCCTTAGTATTGTGAAATTCCAAATTTACGAAAATCTATCATTGATGTTTTTAAAAAGCCAAGCTTTTGGTATGCTGTGATTCACAAGAAATGAGCTCTTACAAATTTGTTTCAATAAGCAATGCTTCTTAATCTCTTCATATTTTCTACATGTCTGACAAATCAAATTGACAAGAAAATTTCAACAATTTTTCGTCTTTGGTTGTGCTTGATGATTCTTATTCATTTCATTTTCAGGATTATTTCACAATTGTTAAATGTCCTATGGATCTCTCATTGATAAGATCTAAACTAGATGCTGGAAAGTATGAGCATCCCTGGGAGGTATGTTTTGGTGTTTTGTTAAATGTTAAGGAAATTTTTGTCCCTATTTTAAATTCACAGTATTCCTTCCTCTCTATTCCTTTTACTCCCTGAGTTCTTGGTTTTTTAAATAATTTTTTCTTTTATTTGATTTTTCAAGTTCTGTGATGATATGCGATTGATGTTTGACAATGCTTGGCTATACAACAGAAAAACTTCACGAGTTTACAAATATTGCTCAAAGGTTTGTTAATGTGAAATTATCAATTACTCTATTCGTGGACGAGTTTCATTTTTGGGTGTTCCGATGTGCTTTTGTCATTTTTCTACTTGCTGGTAATGATTTATGGGAAGAATTAAAAGAAGAGTTGCTACCTTTAGCATTTTCTTTTTCGGTTGTCTAGTCATTACATTAGTTGATTTATTTGAAGCTAACTAGCCTGGGTCGTTGCTTAGATCTTCTAAAGGCCGCCATTACGAGGCTCCTTTTCAATCTAGTAATTCGAGGGCATCATCAAATTTTGCTTGGATAAAATATGATCTTCTTGAGATGTGTTTTCCTATGACTTAAGGGTTTTATTGATAGCTCCCCGATTTTCGACAGAGCAGCGCCTAATTTGTTCTTTACTCTCGGGTCCAATCATTACCAAAAAATGAAAGAGATCTCATCTACCTTATCATTTACTTTGTAAGGACGAAAATAAATTTTCCACCCAACGAAAATTATCAATTTAGCGAGCATGTGTCATAATTCGTGTTTGAAAATTACATTCTTTACTTTTACGATGCATGCATTTAAGGTCCTATTTCGTTAGAGACCTGTTTAACCTTGCTTGCGTCCTCACCTAAAAGATTCTTTCTAATTTTGAAGTTGGCTGAAATCTTTGAGGCTGAAATCGATCCTGTGATGAAGTCGTTAGGATACTGTTGTGGGAGAAAGGTAAACAAAATCGATTTATGATTGTGTTGCTTTAGATTCTTTTTTCGTGCCATTCATTAATTGTATCATTTCTGCCAGGCTTAGTATAATTTAGAAGTTGCATTCATACGTCACGTTAACCTAAAATATATTGTAATTTTTATTCGCTTATTTTAATTTGTTTAATTTTTTCTTAACACGCAGCACGTCTTTAGTCCACAAGTACTGTATTGCTATGGTAAACACCTTTGTCAGATTCCAAGGGATGCAGCTTACTACAGCTACCAAAGCAAGTAAGTACCAATTTCTTCTAATCTTTTTCTTTTTTGTATCAGAGGTAAAACTTATTCTTGCCCGTAGAGCTCACCAGTTAAATTTGGCGCCCTGTGTAAATCTAGCACCCAGATCTCGTGGGCCGACGAAATCTTTTTAATGTTGGGTGTGTGTCCCTTAGAATCACGTTTTGCTTACTTTCTAGTGCATACTTTTGTTAGCTCTGTCTTACTGAATTTACCATTTTTCTCCCTTGTTCAGAATGAACTCTAGCCAGTCGAAGATACAATCGAAGTAAGTGTTATTATTTTTCGTTAAATTCTACGCCGTTTCAAAACAATAGACCATAATTTCAAGCGCATAATAGTAGCCCCTGAGTTTGAGCTCCAGCACTGCTGTAATGTATTCTTCATTTACTTGAATATGCATATAAATTGAGTAGTTAAATGGAGATCCTACGCTTGTAACTTTTTGAAAATACAATATATGTGAATAACGTATATGCATAGGAAAATTCTTATAATGTCTCTGATTTATATTCGTTTTTCAGATATCATTACTGTGAGAGGTGCTTTAGTGAATTTGAAGGAGATGCTGTTAATATTGGTGATGAGAGTGGTTTAATGCAAAGGTGATAATAGAAATATTGTTTATTAGGTCGCAGTAATTTTCATAAATGCGTCAACCTGATCTGTTTGATCGACATTATAGGTTATATTATATCCTTAAAATCTCTCTTTCAATGCTTCAAAATGTGTTACTCTATGTAGGATTTTTGGTCTAACGAAGCCTTTTTAAGCTAAGCACTGTTGCCATATAACTCACAAGTTGTGTTTCAAATGAGGAAAATCATTCTGCATAAATCAGTCTTAGCAAGTCATTTG
This sequence comes from Chrysaora fuscescens, assembly GCA_009936425.2. Classification (NCBI taxonomy): domain Eukaryota; kingdom Metazoa; phylum Cnidaria; class Scyphozoa; order Semaeostomeae; family Pelagiidae; genus Chrysaora; species Chrysaora fuscescens. The sequence continues at coordinate 13,209 of JAACYV020012015.1, forward strand.
GCTTCTGATAAAGCATCGATGTCACTTGATAAGCTTTAAGCAAAATTTCTTCTAAACTCATTTGCAGTAACAGTGCTTATTTAAGTAATTTCATGTATCAAAGTACATAATGCATAATGGTGCGTCTCATTTTTATTAAAGACTGCTCTAGTCTACTAATATTTTTTTCTCTGTTTTTAGTAGCATTCCAAAATCGCAATTCGAGAAATTGAAGAATGATCACTTGGAATCTGAACCGTAAGAAATATGTCCCTTTTTCCTTGCTTATTTCAGATGTCGCATGTTATATTTCAAATGACATTTTTTTCTTTGTAAATTAAAAATAATTGGTTGAGACTTTGTGGTGATATCAAGCCAAAGCTCATTGGTTACAGCAATTATTACTTTTATCCTTGGCACTGATATTTAGATTTTGATACCTCTCAGTTGCATGGTCTTGCTGGCTCATACTGTTTTTTGCCACTGAACACAAGATGGTCGGACCTAGATGCATCTTTTCATTCCTTGCAAGAAAGACATACCCTACACACACATATTTGATTTAGTTAAGTTAAAAATTATAAAATGTTGTTTTTCTAGATTTGTTGAATGCATTGATTGTGGAAGGAAGCTGCATCAGATATGTGTTCTTCATTTGGATTTCATTTGGGGAACTGGGTAAGCGTTACTCCTTTCTTGTAAGTTACAAATCATGCATTTTTCACCTTCCTGATTCAACCAACCCCATTTGTTGTTTATACATTTCTTTCTTACTTGAGAGATAACGACAAAACACTGATATTCTAGGTTCGAGTGTGATGATTGCTTGAAGCGGAAAAGTGAAAAGCGGAAAGAAAATAGATTTACTTCAAGAAGTAAGTTTTAGAGTTGCTTAGAACATGATTCTGGTTCGTGTTCTATTTAGTTAAACTTCCAGTGCTATAATATCTTATTCGTA
>JAACYV020012237.1:0-10857 GCA_009936425.2 Chrysaora fuscescens
TTTTAATTTCTTGTCACGCGAGCGAAGAGAGATTTTTAAGAAGCACCCGAGGTTTGTTTCTGGTCCACGCATGTTTTATTGTTATTCAATGTTAATTTCTGCTGGTCGAAAGGTTTGCGTCATGAATTTGCATAACATAACATAATAAAAAGAAGTTGCATTGTGCTCACATGATTGGTTGTCTAATTGAGCCAATGAGTAGGACAAAACTATGTCACATGCTTTAATTGAACCAATGAACGAGCACTTTGATCAAATGACAAAAAGCAAGCCAATGAACGAGTTGGCAAATGCCAAACAAACTGGTTTGGGTCATTTGGTGCGGGAAGCAAAACGCCAAAATAGACGAGAGGAGAAGAGTCGGAATTTTCTTGAACCAGTGACAAGAATGCTAGAGAATCAATTTAAAATGCTACTTCCTGTCCTAACATTCGACGACATTTGTCCTCTAACGGAACTCGTGCACTAATTTACTGTTGGTTACTTGCAGCCTAATTGTATTTAAGAATACATCGTCGTGAGAGGGTTGCCACAATTTGCTGTAACTACCTCAATTGGGACTTGAACCAAAGAATCTTCAGACCAAAAGCGAACAGACTAATCAAATGCACAGAAGAGGGCAATTAATTAGCTAGCTGTTAATGGTTTCACAGATGATAAATCTATTCGTTCCGTGAAATTTGTACTTCTTTAATCCCAGGTTCGAGTCATATACAATTGCATAACCATTTCCATATCCAGTTGGGATCACGATGTGGTCTCCCGGGATTTGATGCTAAAAATGTTGAACTAAAAACGAAAACAAGTGTCTTTGTATTATTTATCATCACATCATTGTTAGACCCCGTTTACACTGTGGAGGATAAAATATATGCGGATCATCGTTGTTCGGGTCAGCCTAGCGTTTACATTGTGGCGGATGAATTTTGTTCGCTTTACCATGCTGTCTACACTGTGCTGGACAAGTTGAGGAGCTGCTCTGTGTGCCTGCTCAAAACGAACTTCTCCTTTCTATATTTTCGGTTTTTTGCGCAAATCAAAAAAACCTCTGTATGAGTTAGCTTGATCAGGCTGTGCTGTGACATAAGATTTAATATCTATAAATAAAAAAAATACAGATATGTCTAATAATAAGTGTGAAGCTGGAAAAGAAGGAAATTTTGTCTGGACAGATAAAGAAACTTCGCTGCTTATGGCTGTAGTAATTGACTACCATTGAAACCATGATGTTTATGCCTCTTTCAGATAGCAAAGTCAAAGCGAACAAAAGTTGTGCGGGTCAACCTGTTTACACTGTGGCGGACAGCTATCAGGACTAAACGTATCCGCTTTTCTAGCCGAACTAATTTTTTTCGGATAGCCGTTCAAATATTCGTGCGGTTAGAGCATGTACAGTGTAAACGCAAGGCTGATCCGAACAACTTTTGATACGGATCCAAATTCGTCCGCCACAGTGTAAACCGGGTCTTAGTTTCGACATTTAGGATAAGACTTGAGAAACTTAACTGGCAAACTATATTGAACTGTTTTCTCATATAAATCTATGTTTAAGTAATTCTTAACATAATATAACGATTCTGGTTTTAGAATGCAAAATTTGACCAAGTTGAACAACAAAGCAAAGAAGTTGTTACAGAAGCTATCGCTTTCCAGAAGAAAGAAACTTCAAAACTGTTGAGCACGAAAAACTTACGAAATAACGACTCGAAAAAGACTGGAAATATTGACACACAAAGAAGAAGGTGACTTTGACTTTATGTATCTTCATGCCGTTTTTCTTTTGCATTCTCTTAATACGTCTTATCAGTTCTTCTTTCTCTTGCTTTTTGTTTTTCTCCTCGTTCTATTTTTTATGCATTCCCGTTGGCTTTTTTGTTCAATAGTCTGTTTCTTCTTACCTATTTCTTATGTCTCCTCAAAATCTTATCGTAGCTAACATGAATAAGTTGCATATCCCATCTAATATTTTCAAATATTATTTTGCGCAGACGAAAAGTGAAGCAACTACATCCTCTCAGGCCGAACAGCCTGGCTGATCAAACTCATCAAAACGAACGTAAAGAAATTGAGAATTCATCTGAGGTAGGGCAACTTTTTTGCCTGTCATTTTTTATTTCCTTGAATAATTTTTGAGCTCAAAGAGATCTACATCTTTCAGTATGGAGTCGAAACGGTATATGCCTATAGCGACTGATAAACGTGAATCATTTCAATGGCGTTTTCTACTCTACATGCAGTTTCATATTCTTATAAGGTTTCTCATACATCTTTTTCAAATGAAGTTATCGCAACGGAAATATTAACTTATGGGTTTAAAAATTCGTAGTTGTTAAATTATAAAGCAGCATTGTGTTACATTTGTTTCTTAGCTCAGCGTAGGTTTTTTCGAATTCCTTCAAAATTTGGAGATACATTCAACAATAAAAAAAAACATTTACAAACTATATCTTGCTTATCTTCTTTTTGTTTCGTTTTATCATAAAGTATCGGCTTATTTTTGGCCTAATCCTTTTCTGTACACTGTAACACAAATACCAAACATTGCGGGTGGAAGGGTCTGGGATGTAAATGAGTTTTGTAGAAGGCTATATTGTAACCCAGTCGGTTAAAGTATCATTGGTTTTGTTTTAGACCAAGCTGACTGAGATTGGTGAAGATGCCAGTTCTGCTACGAATGTTGAAGAAACCGAATTGGAGTTCGATGGGCGTCCCTTGTGGGCTCAGACTAGATATTCAAATTCAGATTACCAGTCAAATTCTACTGATGCCAAAACCACTGGGCTTTTTCTTCAAGACTTAATGCACAATGACATAAGAGGAGAATATGATTCAGGTATTTCAAACTCTTTAGATTTTTCGAAAAAATTGAGATTTCATAAACCAGCACATTTTACAAATGCCATATGCTTGCATGCATTCTTTTCGGCAATGTTCAATTTGAAATGCCTTCTGTTTTGTTTTCACACTGATTATATTGAAGTTCGGAAAAGATATATTGTTAGCATTGGTAGCAAATATTGCTATCTTATGCAGGGCATTGGGTTTTTAAGGTTTTCTTTCAATGTATTCTATCTTTCGGATCGAGCGAGCCTAACCTCAATTGTATTGGAAATTAGTATTTTGCAAAGCATTCCTTTATCTGAATTATAAGGCACCAAAATAGTTTTTGGTGTAAGATGAATGCATATCATTGGTAAATAAGATAGAATTAAACGGGCTAAAAAATATATAAAGTCTTGGACATCCCGGCATTACAAAACACGACAAAAAAACTAATGACGTAAGATTTTTTTTTATAATTCATTCCATTTAACTGTGTGGCTAAAACCTCTGCATGTGGGACACCATCAAAGGAAAAAGATGTAGCAACTGTTTAAGCTCATTTCTAAACTTAAATAATTTTAGGCTATATTTATATCTGGAAAACAAATTTGGTACAAAAATCCAAATGTTCCCAATTTCCTTAGTGACGGCTGTGCTGATATGAAACGTTGGTCCCATTTGTAGTGACTCTACCAAATATGTTCGTTTGATATTGGTCACATATTTCTTTTCCTTGCAGATCCTGCACTTTTTTCTGCTAGACCTTGGCATATTCATCAAGAAAATGATGATCATGATGATGATTCTTTATGAATTTAATGCCGATTACAATCGTAAGTGCCTACGCAAGATCAAAATTAATTTCAAGCTTTATGTTTTTGCTGAATTCGTAGAAATCAATTTATATGCAAACTACTGATAGGGAATTTCTCCGATGTCCCGAACTTGCCGTTGAACTATTATTCAATTTTAGTTTATTTGAATAAGGGATTTGGTTATCTGCAAGAACACCGTTTTGAATCTTAATGTGCCCTTGAGTTTTATGATCTCCCTTTAAAGGATAATTAGAATAAAAAATGAGACTTTGTTCTGTTACACCTTCGGTGCAACCCACATCTACAGTCGGTAGTCGGAGTCTCAAGCCTGGTTTCCATATAGCTATAATTGCCTGAAGGTTACTTACGGAGTCAGATATAGACACAAATAAGGGATTAAATGTCTTGGATACTGTAAATGGTGCGCTTAGCAGTCAACCAATTTGGTTGTGGCATAGTATGCTCTGTGTCATTGCTGCTTTCAAATAATGAAAACATTCTTTCATTTGATTGCGGCAATCATTGCTTCACGGTGTTCCTATTCTCTTCGTTGTGGCAGTTTTCATTTGATGTTGGCTATCATCGGTTCATGGTGTCCCTACATTTTAATCATTGTGGCAGTTTTCATTTGTTTGTGATCAGTCTAAATTTCATGGCTTCGAAAACATGACTTTGTTGTGGATGAGATGACTGAAATTCTGAGTACGCTATCATTTTCAGGAGTCAGCGTTTAAAGCAATAGCAAGTGCAAGAGAAATCTCCGAGAGATGCTTGAGACATTTTGTCTTTTCTCGGTTCAAGGTCCCATACAGCTAGTTATTTGACACTCTGTTTTTGTCTCTGTTGCTTTGTAGATATAGCAAAACGAAATGTTTAACTTTTATTTGGAAGATTTCAAGGAAATTTGCATAGATTTGCATAAACTTAGGTGGGCGATTGCAGGGATTTTAAAATTTCAAGCAATTCTATAGAATCAAGGGCACTACCTGAAAACAAGATACTGTTGCTAAACTAAAAGAATCATGTCTGTTTTTTGGAAGAGAAAAATCAAAAAATGCATTTACCCACGTTTTGCATCACGATTTTATTTTTGGATCTTCGATTTCATTTTTTTAGTTCATCATTTGCAGCACGTTGGGTAGAGGTTTCTAGTGCTGTGAGACACCTGTTCAGTCATCATTTGGTGGTTCTTTGCAAAATTGAGCCTTAATATAACAAAGTTTTCTTTTGGTTCAAAAGTGTTAACAAGCCCAAGAGGAATAAACTTCACCTTGTCCCCATAGCTTGTGTTTATTTCAACTGTTTTCTCCTTCCTTCCCTTGTCCCCTGTCTTCCTCAAACTTTTATTCAATCTCATAAGTGTTTCTTCTAAAACGTTATTGCCTTCATTGAATTGCAGTAATTATTTTTAAACAGCCTTCGGGTGCCTCCCGTTTCCCATTTGGCCAGTTTTTTGGTTGCATTCACGTCTAAAAGGAATGTTAAATGCCCAAAAATTCAGCTCAAACTCTTTTTCGCTGCTGAAACTCTGTTTTCGTTTTTTGCCAAGAAACTAAGTGGTGGTCAATGAAATTGTGCTTTAATTTTATCGTGATTTTTACAAAACTGTCTAGAAGGTATTTCGATAGCTTTTGAAAAGCTGTTTTGAAGACATATGTGCTGAAATCAATCTTTTGTATACCAGAATAAACTTAAAAATTAAATGTCGTACAACACTTTCCACTATATGCTTGATGTCTCTTTCTTCCATCTACCCTGCAGAGAATGTTGATCATGGTACAAAGCACACATACTCTCTATTGGGCCAACAGAAGGACCTTGAATGATAATGAGGGATCATACATTAATTTATTCATACATCCATATTTTCATTATCTACTTATGGAAGTCACAGTCAGTCTGATGCCTGTAAATCTGCTGCCCTCATCCTTCTACACCTCCTCAGCAACCACATTTGTTGCTATGGCACTAGATGAGATATGAACAAAGTGGCAGAATCCTCTTGTACCTAGCAATGTATTAGCACAGGAAAATCACTCCTCTCAATCTTTTCGACATTCTTGCATCTCCTCGTGTGGAACATAAAATACTTTTATTCATTCAAATTCCTGATCACAAGAATAAAATCTTCTTTTGCTGTCAAAATTTGATTTGGAATAGGCCAGTCCCTTTAAAATTCCTCAAATTCCATCATATATGGAGAATTTCCATGCCTAGTGACACATATTTCCACACACATTAAAGATTGAAATCATTCTTGTACTGACATAAATTCATAAAATGTTTGCATTTCTTATATTGCCCAGCACAACCATCAGCGAAGTAGTGAACTGATTTGACATTGCTCAACACATCTTCTCTTAAATGCTTGATTGTAAATGTTATAACTTTGTCAACAAAACTAGTGTAATGGTCAAGACCATCAGAAATAGAGCAGAGAGACCTACTTACAGTATTGCTACCTTGTTTGGAATTAGAAAATGATGGGATGTACATTGAACGACTGCTGATTTGAATGGCAGCCCTGGAAGTCTCCAAGAACACTAAATATTTCTTCACCAAGTTCGTCTTTGCGTCGTTTGTTCGTCATCGTGCTCTTGCGATGTATGAGTGTGTGGTTACATTGTACAAAAATGTCTGCCAATATTTCAATGAATTCTTCAACATGCATAGATTGTTGAACAAGTTGAATCCTATCAACTGTTGTCCATTGCTGAAACTTGATCTCTTCCGTATTTTTTATCTCGTCAGCCTCCAAGTCATCTTCCTCCCTTAACTACTGAACCAGATATTCTCTAAGATCACCAATAGGGCAGTTAGGTAATGTATGAATCATGCATTCCTTAGCATCATGAATACTCTTCTCTGCTGCTAACTCCTGTGCCTGTCTAACAATGTACTCACAAAAGTGAAACTCTTATTTTGCCCTTTGTTTGAATGGGATGCAATTTATTAATATCTTGATATTTTTTGCCTATTTGTAACTTTGAATTTCAGAAGGAGATGTTTGCCTTATCTGTATACTTTCCTGTCAACTTGTCGTTCTGATACTTACACCAGCTTTCTTCTGTAAAAGGGCAGAACTCACTGTTCATCATGAGATTCGCCTTCAGAACAATGAAGCAGAATTGGAAACACAGACTTTTTCTTTGCATAGAGGGAATTCGTGTATCGTCTAATAATACCCATAATAATTTTGAAGGGTATTGATGATGTTAGTTGTTAGCCTCCCCTTGTCAGAAAATGATGCCATCTGATAGCTTTCCCCCTCTCATTCCCTTGACTAGATTTTTGCAGCCTAGGCGTTTTGCACGTATCCTATGAACTCCAACTTTGGATTGATGTCGCTAAATTTTGTGTCTCCAACCCCTACATATCCTGTGTCTCTAAGCTTGTGATAATCAATGGATTTCTCAATACCAGATACAAGATACCTCCCTTACATCACCATAATCTTTGTGGATTATAGAGCAGATCTGCCCAGTTTTCCATATATTGTAAGCATCTTCTGCGTCCTTTCCCAGTACTGACGCCCTCTTTACAACATATTGAATTAGTGTGTATCAATGCACTTGCTTTTTACGAGGGAAACAAACATTCTTGCTTATTTCCTGGCAAAATTCGGTAGTTGGAAATTTTCTATAGAGCAGCAAAAACCAATCAAGTCAAAATCAAGTCGAAAAAATTAAGATGTTTAAAAAACACAATCTAATAAACAAAACAAGCTAGTATTTACAGTACGCTCAATCTAAGTTAATATCAAATGTCATCAATGTTCGCCAGCGCGGAAGTGCTTCCGTCAGAGCTTCTTCTGAAATCGCAAAAGCAAATTCACTATCAATCAATGCTTTACCGTCAATAATGGCAACATATTACTCGACAGGAAGCCAGGAGTAAAAACATGGTCTAATTAATGGTTTGAAATTCACGACGCCAGATGCGTTATTCTCACCAACTTTCGTTCCCTGATACCAGTTACTGCATACCCCAATGTTCTTAAAACTTGCTTTGCTTAAATCAACATAATCCGAAGAATATTGCCTTTCTCTTTTAGTAGCTACCTTGCAAATAAGAAAACTGCATTATCCTCCCGACAAGGCACTTCATTTTCGAATCCATTCGCTTGAATACGCAAAGATATGCGATGGCTGTTCAGAGTGAACTCTCTGTAACCTGTCACTTGAAACTGGAAGGTTTTCTTGCAGAATATACATGGTTGTTTACTTCCTAATTTATACACCGTTATACAGCACAAATGAGGATAGTGGAATTTTTCGATGTTCTTTTTCTCTTTCCTATTTTTCCCTATCGCATGCGTTTTTTCATATGTATCAACTTTTTCTCCATATTTTAAGGTTTATAACATGGAAAAATTGAAGAGCTAAATCCTCTAAGATGGTTGTTGTTTCTCCCCTAGACAATTCATTTTGAGAGACATTATCTTCTGTATAAGATGAATTTTCTTCATCATCATTATCCACACCGTGTGTAACTATTTCTTCCATCCGTACCAATAGATCTTTGTCATCATAGGATTCCAAAGTAATTTGGCAATTATTGCATATTTTATAAGCGTCTTGCTTTGCCGAACGAAATGGCTGCAGAATTTCGTTTTCTTATGGCAAACTGAATGTTCCATCTTTCTCATCTTTTATCTTCCTCATCTTTTACCTGCATCAAGCGTCTTTTCATTCGTGGATAAATTATCGCCTTGTCAGCCTCAGCAGATAAAATGAATTGTAGTTTCTAAATTTTTTCCATCATTCCTTTTAAAGAGAATTTGACTATGGTGGAAATAAGTGATAGATCTGAGCAATCGAAACAGCTGTTCGCATGACCGAGATCCACCAAACACGCAAACTTTTGAGTGGAAATTTGTCAACAGGACAACGTGAGCTGCGCATGCGCAATTGCAGCCACACAATGAAGAGGTTTACTGTCCACCACCACCACCACCACTACCACCAACTAACATTTCACTGAGAGTATCATGGCGTGTGGCATTAAATAAGAAATTTTATTTTTTTATTTATTTACTCGTCACATCGCTTTCATCAACACTACTGCTTTCAACTTCAAAGCATGTTTTATCGAGGCGCATGGCTTTTTACAAAAGCTGAATATCTGAAACTTGAAAGAAAATCTTCTAGCGGCCTATCCACCAACTGTGCCCTTTCGTCTGGTAACCAGATATTCTCATTGCCTTTCATCAGCATGATGTCATTGATGACTTCATTGTCCATTGAACAAAAAACGCAATTATTGAAGTCTCCAAAGCGAGTTTTGAGCACATCAATTAGACCCACAGCAATCAATTTCAACTTTTTCCCCACACTTTCAAGAGACTGATCATGTAAACCAGCAATCTTAATGAAGGAATCTTAAGGACACTGCATAGGACCTCTCAGTTCTCATATAAGCAGTGTTATTTTTTTAAAAATTTTATGTTTATAGCTCATTGAATTTAGGGCTTGTTTTGCGAACCATAACTACAGTTAAATATTGAAAATTTTCAGGCTGAACACATGTCATGGGCCATTTAATTAGTATTTCATTACAGAGAGCGGACCCAATCCCAATATCAATCTTATGAAATGCAATGCATTTGAAAATTCGTAGAAACAAAAGCTACTTTTTTAGCATGGGTTACGATTAAAAGAATTTCTCTAGAAGGCTCCAGCTTCATGTGTGATCCCTCTTGCCAAAGAAGAGATTGGACTTGAGACGTGAGAGTATCCACTCTACAGCGAAGATTAGTAATTTCTGACACGGCTGAAGGAACAGCGCGAGTTGGTGCGGACAGGGTAGCCACGGAGTGTTGTGGTAAAGCAATTTCCAATATTTTATCTGCCAGGGTAGCCACAGAAGAAGCGGAATGAGCTGAGCGTTCATCGGCAGTCGTTGTAAAAACAGTTGACGTAAGATGTGATCTTGTAGCACATTCCCGAGGAGTTGTCGCATTCGGCGGAGTAACTGGGAGGGCTTACGGTCACCAAGTTCTTCAGAGATTAGAAGCTGATAAAGCCGTTTCTGCTCAGAACTGTACGCTTAATGAGCTCCCTTTTAAGGGTGTCCTAGGCTCGGCAGCTGGAGGTTGGATTAGCAAGTCTCGGACCTCTTGTGCTATTTCCGGCTGTATCCGTGAACACATTGTCTGCTGTGTTGTTATATGGTGGGTGAGGAACTGGGCCTCCACCTGGGCAAACCAGACAGCAGGATCATTAGGCCAGAATTAGGGAAGCTTCAAACTGACACTAAATATCGGAGTAGGAGCCTGAGCAGAGGCTGATGAAGAACTGGCATTGGATTGTTGCTCATTCATAAATTAATATATGGAGGAAAGGTGAGCAAATAGGCCTACGGAAATTGCCAAGATGGAGAAAGAATCACGGCGAAAGGGTAAAACGAGATAAAAAACGTGGTCACCAAATTAGTAAAATGTCTTACCTATTGAAGATAAATCTGCTTTAATTAATGGTCAGGCAAACAGGCAAAGATATGAAGAAGAAAAATTCCCCAGCTAAATTCACAAAATCAAAATACAACTGTATAGACAGATAAATTCTACACTCTAATAAATCAACATAAAACAAACAGCAGCATAAATCACCCTTGACATATGCGATATTAAAAACAGTGTGGCTAATATAGAAAGCAGAAAATACATAAAGAATTGATTTTGACATGCTCTAAATTTCACTAAAAAGCCTCTAGTTTCCCAGGGCTGAGCTGAGCCTATCCTTTTCGGAGGTGGCCAACACATTCAAACTTCTTTATCACCTTTTTACCATGTGGCTTCAATGCTTTTACACTTAAAAAGGATTTACTATCTCCATCAAGAACATATCCCGTGTATTGGAGATTTCTAGATTCTTCTGACCTAGTAAAAAATCCTTTTTACGCCTTCTTGTTCCATTGCTGGTGCTGTCGCCGTATAATTCATTTGACGGGGATGGTTTTTCTTCCTAGTTTCTGCGTTTCATCATCTGGCTGGGAGTCAGAAAAAGTCCATGAAGCACATTTTTTGTTGAGAGTTTCAATATCAAGACACTTTCCACTCTTTACAGATATAGCTGTGACAGCTCCTTGAGTTTTCAACCGGCTCAATCATGTAATACTATACTTGAGTAATATTTCTTATCATATACCGTGACTATGGGCCTCACCTGAAGAGTCTTCAACCGGTTCAATCATGTAATACTATACTTGAGTAATATTT
>JAACYV020012237.1:10957-26857 GCA_009936425.2 Chrysaora fuscescens
CCGGTTCAATCATGTAATACTATACTTGAGTAATATTTCTCATCATATACCGTGACGGTGGGCCTCACCTGAAGAGTCTTCAACCGGTTCAATCATGTAATACTATACTTGAGTAATATTTCTCATCATATACCGTGACGGTGGGCCTCACCTGAAGAGTGTTCAACCGGTTCAACTACTTTTCTATTGTTAGTGATAATAAACTACTACGAGATAGTCAGCCTGACCCATGACTGGGTCAGGGGAGTGACTCGAATCCTAATATTAACAGAACAAAATAACAGCTTACTAAAATACGTGTATAATCACAATAATGTCGCCCTAGATTTAGGGTGGCCGGAAAAACGCCAACTTTTCCCCAAAAGTACCAATTCTCACAATTTAATTTGCTGTATGCTCAAGTAACGCAGGAACCCGGTCAATCACATTCGAAGGTGTACGAATATAACGTTAATAACAATCGCTGGACCGACGGCCTTACACTTTGATAAGCCAGTCTGGGATGCGAGCCTCCGCAGCAGTGGTGGCCGCGCCAATACAGAAACTATGCGAAGAGTGATTGGAACCGATATGGTGGTGCCGTATGAAATAGTTCACGGTTGCAGAAAGGGTCTGGCTAGTGAGAAAGGATCTATCAGCAAATGTGAAGACTGGGGACGTGTTGGATTGGCAGTGGGCTAGATGTTTTTATAGCGCACGAACCGGACATATGCTTGAGCTGGACGCTGCTAACCTGATAATGGTTCTATTTCGAAAGAGGTCCGTTTTTAAGACTTTTATGGTGAGGAAGGCGACGTTGTTGACAAGACTACTATCTGAGGAGAGCAGAGAATTCCGGGGGTTAAAAGAAAATTTGGACGGGCAGCAAAACTCTGAAGAACGTAAAAAAACGAAGAATGCAGCTGTAAAGGCAGACCAGAGCATAATTTTATCGTTTTCACCCAACTTCGATTGAATTAAGGAGGTTTTAAGAGCTTTCATGACTGAGAATGTGATTGGTAACCGCTGATCCCTGACGGTGGAGCATTCAACGCGCTTGACACCCCGCAGCAGACTGCGTAGGAGTGGCATATTTTCAAAATCTGATCTAAAACCAAGTTCGATGCGTTTATGTCGGACAGCTGCGAGATAGGTTTGAGTTGTTGAATAGCCCACTGAATTACTGATAGATGTAACAAATAGAAGTAAACTCTGCTCGTGGACAGGGTGTGGATAAAATTTATATTGCATGCAAGATTCATAGGAATTCTTACCTTGTTGATAGGTTCTGCGAGTCGACAGCTAATGACATTAACTGTTATTGTTGTTGGATGCCCAGGTGTTAACAACTGCCTCGTTATCGCAGTGGAAAAGGAGCCGTTTGCCTGAGAAAGCTTTAGCCCAGAGAAAAAATGCCACGTAAATCGGAAAAAGTTCCTTCCATTGGATGGATTGATTGACAAGGTCTTTAGGTTAAGGGTGGGAGACCCACTTGCCCTTAAAATAGATACCGCAACCCAGGCAGCCCGATGCATCTGTAAATAGGTGAATATCGGGGCAGCTGGTGATTTCGTTTTCGAGGATATTTTGCTTGCGATTCCAAAGTGGCAAAAACTTGATCCACCATTCAATGTCTTTTCTAGCTTCAGTGTTTAAAGAGATGTGAAAATTTAATTTTGTTTACTGTAGTTGACAGGTCTAGGTAGCGGCGTAAAAAAGTCCGGCCTAATGAAATGACTTTTGACGCGAATGCCAGCTTGCCAATTAGGGACAGCAGATCGCGCTCCGTGCATTTTTTCTCATTGGACTATCCAACTAAGAGCGATTTTAATTCTGACGCAATGGGGACTCCCAATATTTTGAAAACACAAGAGGTAGTCTGCATGTAGCGAAAATACAGTGGGAAACTAAGGGGGCCAGCCAGAAAGAAATCGTCGAGATGGTGAATGTGGATTTTCAAGATCCAAGGCGTGTTTGATAATTGCGTATAGCGATTTACAGATGATTTTAGGCCAAATTGAAGGCATAGATCGACGAAAAAAGGTAACAGAAGGTAAAACCCAGAAGGGGCGTGTTGTGCTGGTGGAGAGCGAATAAACTTGTTAAATGAATACTCATCTAGGCTAACCCAGGAGAAGGAGTTGTCAACAGCTATGTTCATCCTAAAGGCGTTGTCATACCGTAACCAGGATGTCGCTGGGTATAACCAATCAATTTTCTGCTTGTGAGTGGTCTAGATATAAAGTTTAGTTTTTCAATGTATTTCTACTTGAAACAGTCTTCAAAAAGCAACAGATTTGTACTGTGGGCCCTCTTCAGCCTCTAACACTTCAGCAAAGCATTTTTTTCTGTTTCTCATGCTTCTCCTTCTTCTTTTTGCTTTGTCCAAGCTCTTTAGCTTTGACATGTATATTTTCTTGCTGTCAATTTTTTTGGAAGAAGCTTCGCAGTACCAGCCTGGCTCAATTCCTATTTCAGACAGAACTTTGCACATTGTTCTAGCACCATCATTAAACTGACCTGTTGCTAAATCAGCTGTAACTTGGACTAATGGTAAGCTTGAGTGTGCCTCATTTCTTGCGCGCTTTCAGATCCAGATGTTGAATGACTCGTTCTGGTTCTGCGTGCCAACATCGAGACATGCAGACAATAGAGCGTCATTACTGAGGGCAATGAAAATGCCCTTTATTTCGTCAGCCACTGCAGCAGGAAGAGGATGGCTATGCTGATAATTTTGTGTGTTACTAGTAGTATCTCTCTGGTAACCACACAAAGAATTTTTATCTGTCAGGCAATGATGGTGTTGGGGTTCCATGTCTGTTAATCTAATGGTGTTAAAACTTATTAGATCGTGGAACAATAAATAGTCATAACTTCAGAACAGAACGAATATCATACGATCAACTATCAAGAGCGAGCAACAAAACATTATATTAATAAGAAGAAAACAGCATGATATAGTTAACTAAACCGGAACTATCTGTCAATATTAACATGAGTCATAATATTAACATGAGTCTCTTTCTTTAACAAATGGTGCCAGATTGCCATGACTGACTGCTTCATTTCCTTAAAACTGATGGTATTTTTTCGCATTACCTTGCCGTAATACACCTGCAGATTGGCCACAACTTTGTCTGTAAGCCTTCCTTTTTCCTCCAACTGACTTTCCATAATTATTCCTTCACCATCGGTATTTGTATTTACGCACCTTGGCAAGTTTTTCAAATATTCCAATGGCAGGGTATTCCAACTCCAGAAGCTCATCAGCATTCTTAAAATGTATATCTTGTATTCTTCTCTCAATATGATCTCCGATATTTTCTATGGGATTCATATCTGGGCTGTTACTTGACCATAGAAGAACCGTCATGTTATTTTCTGTGCTCCACCTCATTGGCAATGTGACAGGGAGCATTATCTTGTTGGAATATGGCATCCTGCTCTCCAAGAAAATGTGGCAATGATGACAGGGAGCATTATCCTGTTGGAATATGGCATCCTGCTCTCCAAGAAAATGTTGCAATGATGACAGAGCACAATATTTTAAAATTTTAATGTAGTGCTCCAAATTAATATTTTCAATGACCTTGTGGAGACGATCAACACCATTCTTCGCAAAGCAGCCCCTTGCCATAATGCCTCCACTTCCATACTCCATGCTATGCTCTGGCAGGTACATCATTCTGCACTCTTTGCTTTCTGATTTTGAGAAGCTTTAAGTTAAGTTGTTTTCTTCTTTTATTTTCAGCCAAGGTGTTTGCTGTATCAGCTTTTGAAAGCCTTTTTATATTCTTTTTTCTGTTTGATTCTTTTAAGTTAACTCTAGGAATAATTCCTAAGATTTTACAAAGGGCTTCTTTGAAGCTTGCCCCCATTGAAACATGACACGATGACAACAAAACAGCAGTTTTAACCGTTTTCCGTCCTGCAAAGTTTACTTCTGGGCACCTCCAAATTTGGTTATACAGGCACTCATTTGGATTTTGTGTGCCTTATCTTGAACTTCTTTTCAAGAGGCTTTTACCCAACCGTCTATTTAAAATTGGGACCAAGTGCTTGCCTATCTCAGATGGCACAGTTTTACGGTCTTTGTGAAAACCAGGTTCAACAGATTTAGCTCTCTGCCAAAGCACTAGGAATTTGGTCCTATTGGGTAATGGTAGTGTTTGGGTGTTGATCAGTCGAGGGAAGGTAAAAAGATATGGCATAAATCATCTTCTTTAAAAGATATGGCATAAATCATCTTCTTTAAAAGGTCTGGCATAAATCATCTTCTTTAAAAGATATGGCATAAATCATCTTCTTTAAAAGGTCTGGCTCATCAGCATGATCTTTGATTGCTCGACGGTTGTAGTTTTGGAACTTCATTATTTTGGCATTTGACAGTTCGTCTTTTACACTTATGAAAGAGACTTTTGACTTTGCCTAAGAAGACAGCTTTTTCAAAGCTGTGGCCATCCTTTTTGAAATATGATTGCTTCGTTCTTTATTTTAAGAGTCCCATACACTTTTGCTTCGCAAACAGCATCAAAATACTTGCTCACTTTTACTCACCATCACTAGCGTAATTCGGGGCCAGACGCGACCCGTAAGGAAAGAATATTTTTTTTTCTGATTAAATGTTCCACACATGAGTAAAACTTTTACAAAACAATCAATTATTAGTTACCAACAGGATTAGCATGAATTAATTGGGTTTTAACATATTTTATAAAAAATATTTAGAAATATGTATGGACGAGTGACATTGTCGGAGAATTCTACTCCTAATCACTTAATTCTCAAGAATGGAAACACAAAAACTACAATTTGCTTTTTAATGCCACATTTCATTAGAGAATCTTCAGCTCTCAACACAATATTTCCGAACTCTAACTCAGTCCTAGTTCACATGATGTTACACCTTTTTTAACAAGGAAATACGTAATAGTACTAGAATATCTACCAATTACGATGAAGTGTAAATAATGTTTTAACCAATCAGCATCTTACAAGTTACATCTTAACGTATCTGGAATTACTCACGGAAGATACACCAAGAAGTGAGTCATACATGAAAATGAGGCTTTTACGTAAATGCATGAAAACGAGTTAATATATGCAAA
Source organism: Chrysaora fuscescens (assembly GCA_009936425.2). Taxonomy (NCBI): domain Eukaryota; kingdom Metazoa; phylum Cnidaria; class Scyphozoa; order Semaeostomeae; family Pelagiidae; genus Chrysaora; species Chrysaora fuscescens. Next base: position 16,045 of record JAACYV020012237.1, read on the forward strand.
CATAGAATTAAGCAATAAAATTAAATCAGCATGATTAAATGGGAACAAAGATGCGCGTTGCAGGGTTTTCCCGACAGACATGTCTCGTCTTGCCCGACGCGACGGCCTAAGAAACATTAACTTCATCCAATATAAAAAGACCATAACTCTTGTCAGCGTGCTTCCATGGTTTTTTAACTCCCAAATAAACACAAGTTACTTCAAATTCAAAATTAATGGTTAAAAATTAGAAAAACTTTCATTAAAACCAAACCACACAAAATCTGATAGAAAAAAATTAAATCCTAAAGTCATGAATTTCAGAGAACACTAATAACAAAGATCACATTTAAAATTATTTATGGATGTAGAGGAGCAGCAATTTTCATGAAACCACACAGAACATTTGCTGCATTCAATCCATTCTTCTCCAGGAGGAGACTCAAGCCAGCATCCCCCGCAAACCCAGCACTTGTAATCATCAGCTTTCCTTTTTGCTTCCTTTCTCCTTTGTTGAATCTTCTTCCCTTTCCTTGAGGTATGTTTCCTTAATCTCTTCCCAGAAGATTGATCTCCTTTGTCTTCTCTTTGCTTCTCAGCTTTTTTTAAAAATCTTCTTATATGGTGAGCTGGTTAATATTTGCGACTCCTCACCTCTTTTTTACTTTTCTTTGCCACAATTTTTGGAAGCGGTAAAATGTCTTGAAAAGACATGTCAGAAGCAAATGAGGCAGAAGCAGCTGAGGCAACCACAGACGTGTTTTGTGATGATGGGCTGCCAGAATGGCCTTCGACTGGGAGATTTGATGGGCCATAAGCAGGCTTTGTTTGCACAGCTTCAGTGAGAGACATTCCTACCTGTCCTACCTGTTCTTCATCGCCTTCATTTTGTACAGCTTCTCTTGGGTCCTGCAGGTACTCGGCATCAGGATGGATCCAAGACTGGCATTGAATGGAAAAATTACAGTTGTCCTAAAGCCTGCTACTGCATTTTCAACAGTTGCAGACTTCAGATATGCCTCATTGAACAGCTCTCCAAGTTTGTCAACAGTTATTCTCCTGGCAGGGTGTTTGAGTAGCCAAGATGTATAGGCAACATTGAAGGCTGACTTTAAAGTCTTGAAAAAACTTCGATCTAGAGGCTGGAGTTTGTGGGACGTATGTGGAGCCAAAGAAAGCAAATACAATCCATTCTGTCTTGCGTATTTGACCAGCTCAATGTTTTTGGTATGGGACCTATGCCCATCCATAATTAAAAGAACCTTTGACTCAATACTGCACTTTGTATGCTTTACAAAGTGCTTGATGTATGTTAGGAACAGATCTGAATCCACCCAGCCATTGTCAGACACACCACTAATTGTTCCAGGCGGAGCACGTTCAATGAACTCTGGATTTATCCACTTCTTCTTAAAAATCATGAGTGGTGGTACATAGGTTCCAGTGGCACTCATTGCACAAATTATTGTTGTGGTTTGCCCTAGTTCACCACCTGTTATAGATGCAAAAACTCGTTTTCTCTTTGGCGCAATAACTTTTACTGGTTTGTGGACACAGGTCAAACCTGATTCATCGCAATTATAAATTTGTTCTGGCTGAAAGTTGATCAAAAGAGGTCTTATTGAGACCAAAAACTCGGTTCAATGACACTCCCTCTGGTTTCCTCAAAGAAAGAGTTTTCTGTCTCTTCAAGAAGCCATCAACAAAGTCCCTACCAGCCAACTTCTTTTCTCTATTAAAGGGGTGCTTGATATTGTTTTGTTCTGCAAATTGGTACACAATTTTTCTAATTTCATTCATAGAGAGTACATAAAATGATGCATCCATCTGTTTTATATAATTTGCAAAATCCTTTTCTAGATTTTCTGACAAGACATTCCTGGCTGGTGATAAAAACTTTCTGTGAAGTTCATATTTTGGTATTGACTTTAGCTTCCCTGACAATCTCCTACACAATCTATCCTTAGGTACTAAAAATACTACTGCTGCTTTCCTCATCTCTTTTCTACGAACAGATTCGAGCGCAGACTTCATCTGAAACTCCTCCCAGTTTCCTCTCATAGTTTTTCTGGCATAATTTCTGACCATCTAATAAGATACAATTAGTCTTAGTATAATTGTGTAACGTTGTGTAGCATTGTACTTTGTGATCTTTAACAGATCTTAGCAAAAAGGTGGCAAGGAGTGGAATCTCCTGACAATTTGTTCTGTTTCTATTTCTAAACTAGAACTTCCACATAAATCATGGATACCTTTGCCATATAACGAGTATTAGTGTACTATTTCATAGACAGTTCACATTTTCAACACGCTTACGTTGTGTACCCTCGTTATTATACCAGGGTTGCCAGATTGATTGGGAACTAATCTGCCAAATTCAGCTTGAATGATGCCAAATGATGCCATATAGAAATATTATATTGTGACGTCATCAAATGACGTCATCATATGCCTAACTAACCCAAATATTCTGCCCCAAGATAGAAGTAAGGGTGGTACTATGCTTAAGGGAGAAGAATAGGTAAATAAGTGTTCTTTTCAAATGGTCATAACTTTCTTTCTAGTTACCCAATTGAGCTGAAACTTGGTTAGACATTAGAACACATATAAGGAATAATCTGGTAAACACAAGTAGTATGTAGGGGTTATCTATTTTGGGTGAGCCCCTTATTTTGACCACACCCTTTTTTGGACTTGCGAAAGCTGTCTTATGCTAACAATGATACATAAAGTTTGATAATAGCTAGAGCTTTGAAATTTTCACCAAATATCAATCAATGATAGAACTATGAAATGGACTATAACTGGGCAGATAGGGGGATCCTAACTATGTTGTCATATATCCTGAAATATCATGGGAATTTTTTTGGTTTTTGAAATTTGTACTGCTACATCAATGGTTTTACTAAGGGTAGGAAGCTGTTTGTAGTCCATTTCACATTTCACAAAATTCTTTGTTTGCAGGAAATCATCTTTGAAAATTTGGATCATAGTTTTTTGCACTAAGAAATGTCTTGCAGCTTTTAGAAGCCACCTGGTTGGTACTGGGGACCTTCACTGTCTTCTAAGGCTTCTGAGAAGCCTTTCTTTTTATTTCTTATGACTCTCCTCCTCTTCTTGGCCTTGGCTGTATCTTTGTAGAGTGAGTGATAAATTCGCTCCAGGTCAATTTTTTTGCAGGCCAATTTGCAAAAATGGCCTGGTTCAATCCCCAGCTCAGAAAGAATTCTAGCAATTGTCTTGGCTCCATCATTGAATTGACCAATTGCCAAGTATGTTGCTAGCTCAACTGTAGGAAGGCTTGAGTGTGTCTCCTTGGTAGCACGTTGCCAAATCAACGCATTGAATGACTCATTTTGGCTTTGTGTGCCACCATGGAGACATGCACCTAGCAATTCCTCTGAGCTAAGGGCTTCAAAAATTCCCTTTATTTCGTCTGCAACTGCAGCAGGAAGAGGATGGATGTGCTTGTATAGCTTGGTCCCATTGGCAATATCTTTCTGGAAGCCACACCAAGAACTGCTCCCTGCTGGACATAGGTCATGATGTGGCTCCTCATCTGTTGATTTGCAATGGTACCAAATAGCCATGACAGCATTTTTCATTGAATCTACACTATTTGTGTTGTTCCTTATTGCTTTTCCATAGTAGACTTGGAGGCTGTCTGTCACTTTATCTGTCAGCCTTCCTCTTCCTCCAAGTGATTTCCCATCTGCTAGTTTTTTCTTCCCTGAACGCTTTTTCAGGGACCGAAGTCGAGCACCCATGCTTTTTTGGATATGACCAACACATTCAAGTTTTTGGACAGGTATGTCCCCATAAAATTTTTCTTGAGTGAGCTGATTGTGGGCTTTACTGTCACCATCACCCAGAAATTCTGTGTAACGCATGGAGTGCTTCTCTACTGATCTTTTGAAAATTGTTAGACAGCCAGCAGGGTCCATTGCACCAGAAGATCCTGAAAAGTTTGCTTGGCAATTGGGTTGATGGTCCTTCCACCTCTCATCGAATTCTGGGGTGCCCTCCTTTATCCTGTTCAGTAAACAGGTTCTACATTCCCTAGACATAATTTCGCTGTCAATAATTTTGCCAGTAGTTACCGACATGACAGTCACAACACCAAACGATTAGTTGAAGCCCCTTCGACGCCATGTTCCATCTCCAGATACAGCTAAATTTTTCATCCCATCATCTTCAACTTCATAGCTTTCCTTCGTCTCTAAGGCTGCTCTTGCCATACTTGTTTCTGCGATGGTTTTTGCAGCCTCTTCCAAACTACCTGCTGTGTCCAAGTAGGCATTTTTATTCATTGGAGGAGGCATATTCATTGCAGCTGCAAATTTTACAAGCCCTTGATGCCCCACTCAAATGTTTCTTGCAGCAAAAACTGATCTTTTATTTATGTCAAATGAGTGACCAGTTCTTTTTGATGTACAGAACTGTGTTGAAAAAGAACACTTTTTTGTGGAGCAGGAGATTATAATAATCGATGAGAATCCCATCTTTGATTTTCGCTCTTCTCTCATTCTTACAGTATTTCTTTTGCATGTTGGGCAAAGAAGGATTTGAACAGCTTGGCTAATGATGCTCAAGTCAATAAAGCGATAGCCAGATTGGGAAATTTCGTCTTCCTCCTCAGAGCCTAATTCAGAATCATTTTCACTATTCACGAGTTTTCTAACAGAGGCAGGCTCTCTTCTGCTAGACTTTGGAGTTTCAGCAACATTTTCTGCCATTTCAGGATTTAGGCCCATTTCCTCCGAAAAAGGTTTCTTCCTCATCGACATCCAACTGATCCTCCTCCACTCTCACTGCTACTTCGTTATCCTTTACCGTGAATCTGTTTCCACTAAATTGCACAGGAAGACGAATCTTGCAAATAACTCAAACCGGATTCATAATGATTCTGACATGAAATCTCTAGTGGTATAATTTAAGATTACTCTTACCGTCTTTTGATACCACTTGTACCTTCGCTGCTCTGACAGATTTTTAGGAACGATGATTTGTGTTCGCTAATAAAACATCGATCGTCTTACGTAGTTTCCAACAACTCTTTTTTTACGTGCAGAGGACACGGAGCCAGATAGAAAGAAACCATGTGCGCTTTTTATGTCATTTACTGAACTAAACTATATTTTACATAACAATAATATTTATACTGAATACAGGGTATTGTTCAGAAAAGAAAAGTTAACTGTTGCTCGGTAGCAATGTTTGTTTGCGTTGCTACAGATTCATCTTTTCCTTTGAATAATGCCAAAACTATCGCCAATTTTCAAAAATATCTTTTTTGCTGATCATTTTCAAGAATAACAATATATTAACTTCTAACATAGGTTCTTTATTGATTCTCTTAGGTCTATACGCTTGTAAACGAGAGGTTAAATATTAATTTTTCCATTGATTTGAAAATTGATTACGTTGGTAACGCCCTCATTTTGACAAACTCTCATAGGTTCTTACGACTTCGTAAACATTGTCACATGGCGTACATTGCTAATTCCTGCCGTTTATCAATTGAGAAGGCGTTAGGGGATACGTAATACCATCTTCATCGTCCGATATATACGTAAGCGGTCTTGAATTAACGACAGATTTGACCTCAACAAGAATGGTATTTAACTCATAATAGCTTAACATCGCCTTGCCTATTCCCTTCATAAGACACTTTTTCGTACTTCTAATCAATCTTTCCCACATTCCTCCTTGCCATGGTGCAAGTTCTATTATGAACTTCCATTTGACTCCCTTAGATGTAGAATATTCCCTTAATCTCTGTGTTCTGGTTAAACTCTTTATTTCCTTCGCTTCAGCCTTTGTCTTTGCATTGTCACTGATCATTAAGGCTGGCAAAACTCTTCGTTCTGTAATATCTCCTATCCTGAATGCCCTGATAAATGATTCTACATCATGAGCTTCAACTAATTCTAAGTGCACCGCCCTTGTTGTTGTACAAGTGAATAAGCATACATAACATTTCATCTCTCCTTTCTTTTCGACCATAAACAGACCTGCAGAGTCTACACCTTCATTCTTAAACGGTGGCCCGTCATCCACTCTCTACTCTGGTAAATCTGGACAAAATTTAGTCTTATATGGCAATCCTTCATGCTTCTTGCACAGAATACACCGTCTTACAACTCTCTTCACCAACTCCCTCCCCCGGATTATCCAATACTTCTCTCTCACTGCATTCAATGTATCATTTGTGCCATACAGTGCCTACTTCTACAGCGTAATATCTTGTCGTTGTCCAGGTACAGATTGAACTGGTTAACACAAAGTGGAGCCCTTCCTTCGTTCTTTCTCTTGTCTTTCATCTCTAAGTAATTAATCTCAACCTTAGGTTATGAAATCTGCGAACAACTAACCTTTTGATAGAGATTTTGCAATAGAAGATCAAATTGATTTTATAAGAAAATAGGCTTAAATGAATATGAAAAAAAAATTTAATTCAATAGAAAATCAACAACAAGAAATTGTTGAAAAACAAAAAGGAATTTAGAGAAAATTCTTTTGGCCTGTAGTTGCAAATTAAATTCCCTAAAACAGTTTTTATCTTTGTTGAAACAAAAAAAACATTGCATTTAAGGAGGCTATTGATAGTAGGGGGTATTATATTGACAAAAAACATCAAATGAAGCTTGGAATAAAACCTTTCATCACATGAATACCAAATATTACATAGCAACTATACATAGTATATTTGGGGGAAACAACCCCCTGGTAACCATGGTAATATCAGAATGTTGCAGACCTGTGTCAAACTTCTTACAGTTATATTGACTGGCAGGGAGTTATGATTGAGCCAAAACTTTCAAAAATAATACATTTCTAAGCCAAGTCTACAACAAGTAGAACAGATTGCGATTTTCTACTTTGTGGGGAAAATAACCCCAAAAATGACTGTTTCCATAGCAATATGGACACTCCTTCACAGAATCCAAAAATGTTATATTCATTGTACAGAACTACATTATGCACCACTATCCTCAAGGTTTCATCTCAGATCACTACTTTGGAAAATATACATGTTTAGTATCAAATTTTACACTCTTGAGAAAAAGCAAGTTGGAAGAGCGGAAGTATATTCAAGTCTGTTTTCGAAATTTTTTTGTTCAGAATGGTTTCAAAAAATAACAGAACAAATATGAAACTTTAAAGATCTGGGCTATCCCTATTTATCAATATTTAGTTATCCAATGATAACTAAAACTTGTTTATCATTGACAAACAAAACATTTTCTTTTGATATGAATAGTCCAAGACTTCACCTGTTCTAATTGAAATGATAAAACAACTCCTAATCTTGATGTATGACCACGCTTCTGCCATGTGCCATCAACAGTTACTGCAACTTCTACAATACTAGTACCATCACTCATTATACCAACTTTAGAAGGGTCCTCATTTTCTACTAGATTTCTAAGACGTGCTGCTGCATCCAACATGATTTTCCTTGCAACTTCAACTGCGGCAGCATCCACTTTCTTCAGCTGCTCATTATAGGCCCTGCAAGAAAGTGATGGAGGAAATCCCATTACACCACAGAATGATTTCAATTCTGCCAGGCCCCATGGATAAGAAGATATAACCGAACGCAGGTTTACCTCCAAAGACCCTCTCCCTTCTCCACCAGCATTACTAACACGTTTTCTAACAGGCAATGGCGTACAAAAACCACAATGCTGACATAATAATGACAAGCACTCGGAAAGACCCTCTCTTTCCTCATCCATAACCAGTATTTTTACTTTGTTATTTTTTTCTTGGCAGTTCTTACACATAAAGGCCTGAGACAGTGATCTTGCAAGGAGATCTGTATGAAAGATCTTCAGACCCTTTGCTTCACATTCCAGTCCAGCTCTTCCACCCAACAAATCAATGGACTTGCTTCTTGTGATTGTTCCAAAGGAATCTTCAATCTCACTGAACGAGGAATTTGCTAGCTTTTCTATAGATTTATTAAGATGTGTATCTTCCTCCTCATCTGCTTCAATTTCTGTTCTTTCCACCATTGTAAATCTGTCATCATTACTAGGACCAGCAGCAGCAACAGGCTCGGCTACAAAATTATTGCTGCCTGCAGACGAGAGATGCACTTTTTGTTCCACAAGAAGTGCTTTCACCCATGTAAAGTGCCTTAAGGAGGCTATTGATAGGAGATTTTGGATAATATTTTTGCTTCGGGCAAATTTTTGAAAACGAATTAGCTGTAAAGCTACATCTTTCTACTGTCCATGTATGTAATTATTTTCATAAATACTCCATCCATTGTTGTGTAGCATACGCTTTTGCACATTTAGCTGGTAATTTTCTCCCTTGGTAACCAACATGTTTGGTTGCTAGGGACATTTATCTTCAAAACCCTGCATTCACTGAATCCTTACAACCATTTTTCTTGTCCCGAGGGTCCATTCCATGCTTTTTGAAGCCTTGCTATCCCATGAACCTTAGCAAGCCTGTACAATTGTACGGCCTGTACGACCCGTACAATTCATTCAGCTAGATTAGGCCTAAATGTTATTTCGCGATCAAAGATTTTATATTCTTGAAATAAATGGTAAATATAGAAGAACACGATAAGAAATAAAGTTTAGCAGCATAAGAGAAAGAAAAGAAAGGGTTTTCATGGAATTACGCCACAAGAACTGCCTGATTCAAGCGTTTCCCTCTTTTTTGGAGCAGCAAGTCCCTGTATTAATAGTCTTCTTCTGTATGGCTGATTTATTGCTACTAAGCTTGAGGCTATACGGGCTTGAAAATGCCTCAAAGGCAAATATTTTTTGTTTCCGATCTCCTTTTGGTAATGGCGATACAAAATCCAGGCCTCAGAACATCAATGTGGGCTCTTATGGACCGGTCATACCTCTGGTCTTTGTCAAATGGTTCTGGCCCAACAAACGATGAGAGTCAATTTACTGCTCTGCTGTCATACCAGCACACAGCAACAATATTTTCATTTTTCTCAACACTAGAGTCACATGCTCCCCTTCCCTTTTTCTTCATCTCCTTGTCTCCCTGCAAGGGGCAGTTTTCCATTCTGTTTTGACGACCTGCCCCATCATAGTTTTTGCCCTGATCCTTCAATATTGCTATTAGGGCAACACTTGTAAAAAATTATCTGCGAAGACTTTGAAATTTCTTTGAGGAGGAAGTGTCGATGTGAGTTGCAGAGATGCCACATTCTGAAAGTTTTCCTGCGTTTGGCTGCTTCCCTTGATAGAAGTGGAAGCGCGTGGCCACCATTGTATGACTTGAGCGTGTGGAAATCCTCTGCAGGAGCTAGGGAGGTGATACCTTCACGTAATCTCCATTCGATGAGAAACGTGACTTATCCAGTACCCCTGTAGATCTGGATTCTGGTTTTGGCGGGAATTTTCCAATCGTTTGATTGTCATGGATGTTCTGTTTGAGTCATGTGATTTCTTAGAACGAAAGATCTCATAACAAAGTTTTCATTAAGAATGTGTCGGCCATTTTGAAACAATTCCGTAGCTACTAAAAATTAAAACCTCTTTTTACTTCTTACAATGTTCTGCCTTACGGCTACCGGCTTCGCAGAAGCATTGCAGACGTCTGAAGATGAGTGTTCGCAGTCACTGAGGGAGGCATGGTGGGTAACCTTTAGGCATTTACATATATGCGCAAACCATGCTTTAAGCGCTGGCTAACCGACTTGATGTTCCACTTAAAAATCTTCTTTTGTGATGCCAAATGATGTTCTAACATGGCCAAAAATTTTGACTAGATTTGCATTGTCCATTGCTGACTGAAAAAGGTCGATTGAAAAATCCTGTAGTTTTTACAGTCAATGTTTTACTAGAATCGTTTTTTTTTATTCACCTGGAGTTCGTGTTTTATACTTAGGTTTCCGACTAGGTATTTATGCATGGATTTTATTGATTGTAGATTCCTTCTGCAATCACGCATGTGTTTTGTACAATTTATTATTTTTAAGTTGGTTGCGGTAAAATGTATGTCTTAAAATCTATGGTTAAATCTTAGTTCTATGTGTTAGTAAACATTTGCCCTGATTAGTAAATTGCGAAGCTCATTTGAGCCGACAGTATTTATTATAGTTAGATAAATTGCGTTTCTTGATTGAATAAACATAAAATTTGATTAAAGAATTCTATTTAGGATGTTGAATACTGTATTTGATGTTATGCTATATAGCTAAGATATATAGACACGTTTTGCCTCAAATGTCTGTCAAAATAATAGTTAATAAAATATTAGCAAAATTGTTTGTCCTTTGTGTCTTCAATCTTTAAGAAAAGGGTTAAAACCAGAGGAGACGCATAGATGTAACGAGATCCTGACTAAAAGAAGAAAGATAGATTATTAGAAGAAAGGCCCATTTCCATTTCGCTTGACTTGCTTAATGCTAAATTACGGACCACTTTCGTAATAACCAGTTAACTGGAAAATGGCGGGGATAGAAAATAGCGTTTTCTTGACTAGCAGTCATGAGTAGGACGGTTTCTCGATAAAATCAATAACTGAGGAGTAAGCTTCGATTCACTTTTACTATAAGACATCAACATTTCTAACGATAGAATGTCATGAGTGCAATTTGAGAAATTATTAGCTTAAAATACGGCAAGAAAGTGATATGAAAATGAGACAAGATATAAAAGATATATGGAAAGATTTAGCACAAAAAGAAGGTAAGAAAGGCTTGTGTAGACTTGCAAACAAAGGAATTAAGTGGGACATTGAGGAAAATACATGGTTCGTGATTTCTGAAGGTTGGGGCAGCTCAGAATCTGTTGTAAGGGCCTTCGGAAAAGCATTCGTGGTCATTCTCTTGACGAAAATGAGGGAC
>JAACYV020012238.1:0-14130 GCA_009936425.2 Chrysaora fuscescens
TAGTTAGAGCCAGAGTTTCACCAAATATTATTCTTGGAGATATACAGAAAGCCTTTCTTCAAATTGGAATTAAGAGTGAAGACAGGGATGCATTTAGATTTCTTTTCACTTTAAAGGGGAACAAGGAACATTTCCGTTTCAAGAGAGTCCCTTTTGGTACTCAAGCCAGTCCTTTCATTCTAGGGGCTACTCTCAACTACCACTATGATCAGTATGACAAACCAGAGTTTGCTGAAACAGTTCAAGCATTAAGAGAGAACACCTACGTGGACAATTTAATGGCTACAGGTTGGAGTAGTGAATCTTTGATTTAATTCAAACAACAGTCAACAGCAATTCTCCATGATGCAAACTTTCCTGTACACAAGTGGGAATCCAATTTAAAAGAGCTTGAAAGCCAAGAAATGGACAATCCATCAAAGATTTTGGGACTACGTTGGGACAAGAAAGAGGACAGTTTAGAGATCGAGATAAACAAATGCAATGAAGAAGCACCTGTAACAAAAGCTGGTGTCTTAAGTCAGTTGAGTAAGATATATGACCCACTTGGTATTGTCTCCCCGATTCTTGTTGAAGGAAAGAGACTATACAGAGAAGCTTGTGATACAATCAATGGATGGAATACTGAACTACCAAAGCCTTTTGTGAAGGATTATTTAAGATGGGTCAAACAACTAAAAAATATCAAGTTTCCACGGAGTCTTATGAAAGAAAATAGAAAGCTAAAAGGAATAGATATCCATATATTTTCCGATGCAAGTACTGTGGCATGTTCAGCAGCAACAATTGCATTAATACATCAAGAAAGTGGCATTGTTAAAGGCCTTTTGACATCGAAGTCACGTATATCAAAGCGAAATACATCAATTGCAAGGCTTGAACTTGTAAGTGGGCAGATGGCTGCAAACATGGCCAAGAATGTTTCTAATGCACTAAAGGGATTCCCGGTTGGTTCAATAAATATATGGATGGACAGCCTTGTAGCACTTTTTTGGATCACATTTTGGAGACAATACAATTCGGTACATCATCAGTAACAGTTTTTTAATGAAGTTTTGCGCAAACAGTACAGCATTGCCCCCGCTAAGCGTTTTCACAGTATTAATACTGCAGATGGCATCATCATTCCCGTTGCAGGTGCGGTTTCTGTTAAGGTTTATTATTGGTGGGATAGAATATCCTTGTGACGCTGTTGTTGTCCGAAACATTTCGTATAAAGTTGTTCTTGGACGAGATTTCTTACACCAATTTCATGCCCTTATTGAGGGCATCAGGTCACATTTTCTCTAGAAAACGTCGTTTTCTTCGCCGTTGGTGATACACCCCCTATTTGCTCAGATGTTACAGCTGCTAAAACATTTGTAATTGAGTGTCACAGTGAAGCTTTTATTCCGGCTTGTTTGTCGTCGTTTTCCTTAGAGCCTGTGATTGGCCTAATTGACGCTACCCCTAAACTTTCAGATCGCTATCACCTGTTAGAAGCTCCTACACTATCTCAGCCTAATAAAGATGGTCTTGTGACTTTTCGCTTTATTAATCCTTCTGACAACGCCGTCCTCCTTCATAAAGGGACAATCATTGGCCAGTTTTGCGAAACATCTCCTGAGGATGAGATTATTTTTCTCGATGAGGACCCCTCGCCTACTTCTTCCCCCTAAGAAGACCCAACGCCACAACCAACTTACGACCACCCTCCGCACTTTCACGGTTTGCCTAGTGCTGCGCTATCTGATTTTGAAAATGCTGAACTTCGTTCGGTTTTTTGCGTATTCTGACATTTTTGCATCCGTCTTGATCTTGGCCGAACTGCCATCATTGAATATGAAATTGATACAGGAACTGCTCATCCTATAAAACAGGCCCCTTATAGAGTCTCACAATCCCAAAAAGTTACCATCGAGAACCACATAATTGACATGCTTCATCATGGAATTATTGAAGTTTCATCCAGCCCCTGGTGCTCTCTCGTCGTTATTGTTAAGAAGAAAGATGGTGGTACTCGTTTCTGTATTGATTATAGGAAATTGAATGCCGTCACACGTAAAGATAGTTATCCGTTGACTCGCATAGATGATGCTTTAGATTCGCTTGCTGGTTCTTGAGATTTTTCTACATTAGACTTACAATCTGGTTATCATCAGGTCGCCGTGCATCCGGATTCCAAATCGAAACCGCTTTCATTTCTCGTGCTGGTTTATACATATCAATTCAATGTTCTCAGATTTGGCCTAACTAATGCTCCTCCGCAATTTCAGCGTCTTATGTCTAGAATTCTTCACGGTCTAGAGTGAAAAGTGTGCCTTGTTTATATTGTTGACGTCATAATCTTCTCGTCTTCGTTTACTAAACACCTTTCTCGTTTGAAACTCGTCTTTGATCGTTTTCGTGCAGCAAATCTGAAATTAAAACCGTCGAAGTGCCATTTCGTACAGGGTTCAATTCACTATCTTGGATTTGCTTCTTCTCCTGATGGAAATTCTCCGGATCCTCTCAAACTGGAAGCTGTTCAATCGTTCCCCAACCCCAACGAAAGTCAAAGATATCCGTAGTTTTCTTGGTTTGTGTAATTACTATCGCCGTTTTGTCCAAAATTTTTCGAAGACCGTCTCTCCACTACATTATCTCACCTGCCAAAATGTTCCGTTCTTGTGGTCTCCTGAATGTCAAACGGCTTTTGTTGACTTGAAAACTCGTTTATGTTCCCCTCCAACTTTACCGCATCTTAACTTCAATTCGCCTTTCATCTCTTCACCGATTAGCGACATTGAGAAACGTTACAGTACAACAGAACGCGAAGCTCTTGCAGTGGTAGATGGTATCAAGCGTTATCAGCCTTACCCTACTGGCACCAAGTTTATTGTCCATACTGACCATGGTAGCTTGTCATAGCGTAGCTAGCCCCTCTAACGGCAATGCGGATGCACTCTATCGTCGCACTTCGAGTTTCTGCGAATCTCCGCCTTCGGTCTCTGCACCTCAGTACCTTGTTACTGTCATTGAGTCTCCTTGCCCACCGTTAGATACTTTGTATCGTCTTCAGCGTCATGACAGTAACCACCTTATCAATCTTATCACTTATCTCGAAACAGCTGAGTTGCCCCTTGAGGACAAAAAAGCTCGTTCTCTCTTGTTGTGAACGTGGAAATTTGTGCCATCTCTGGACTCCTGGAAATCGCCGTGTTAAATCTCTGTGCGTTCAAATTGTCGTTCTCGCTGCTCTGCGCCATGAAATTCTAATGGCTTGCCTTGATGACCCCACTGCTGGTCACCTTTGCATTAAGAAAACTTACGAAAAAATACGCTCCCGTTACTTTTGTTTAAACTTGTTTAAAGATGTCGACTACTGGTGTCGGTCTTGCGTTGATTGCTCCATGAACAAAATCTCGCGAGGTCAACGCAAGGCCCCGCTTTTGCACATTCCAGTTGACGGAGCGTTTGACAGAGTCACGATGGACATTCTTGGTCCGTTTCCTGCTACACATGATGGCAATCGCTACATCCTTGTAGTTTCCGATTAATACACTCGATGGCCCGAAGCGTTCGCCTTACCATCGACTGAAGCTCCGCGTATAGCTGCGATACTGCTTAATGAAATCCTCGCCCGACATGGAGCTCCGCGTAGGCTGCTGCCCGATCGTGGGAAAAAATTTCTTTCAAACATCATAAAAGAAGTCTGCAAACTGATGGATACTCATCGTCTCCATACCACGGCCTAACATCCTTAGACGGATGGCCTAGTCGAGCGATTTAATGCGACCTTAGCAGAAGGCCTCTCGATGTACGTAAGCTCTCGTCAGAAAGGTTGGGACAAGCATATCCCCATGATTGTCTTTGCATATCGTGTTTCTCCGCAAGCCGGGAAATCCCCATTTTATCTACTTTACGGTCGTGAACCACGTTTACCCACTGACACCGCTTTGCTACTCCCTGAATCTAATTTGTCTGCTTCGGTTTCTAAACTCCGCGCCCAAATCGCTCAGAACCTCGAAGAAGCTCAAGCTGTTATCGTATCCAATACTCAGCTAGCCCAACAAAAAATGAAGTTGTCTTATGATCAGAAATCTGCTCCCGTGGCCTACAACATAGGTTCACGAGTTTGGGTTTATACTCCGAAAAAACGTCAAGGTCTATCAAAAAAGCTACAGCACAGCTATCACGGTCCTTATCGCATTGTTGCAAAACTTTCGCCAGTTCACTTTAAGCTCCGTACTCTGGATAATCGTCCGGTTTCTGTTTCAGTGCATGCTAATCGCCTTAAACCGTACTACGATCCCGCCGATCGCCCGCTTGTGCCACCGTCGGATGATTCTCCATCGCCTGATCTCACTGATACACATTTTCCAGCGGATGGTTTTGACTCCACCGCTTCTACGCCGTTACTCGCCGATACTACGGAACAAATTGTCGCAGATGATCCTGCAGGGGATCCTGATGTCAACCATGAACCACTCGCCCAGAGGATATATTAACGCCGCAGACGATTTTTGATATTTCGAATTGATTATGTCGTTGCCTTTTTTTTGTCAAGCCAGGAGCCTTGATCTCGCACAGGGGGAGTTATGTTGTATTGTGGATGTGCAGTGCCCGAACTATTAGCATTGACTCCCCGTGGCACTTACGCATTAGTGGTGCAATCGCTGCACCATAATGATTCAACTCCAAAGAACTTGAGTTGATGGGATTGGTAAAACAATTACAATTATCTTTTACCTTATATGAACTTATATTCTCCTTATTTGTGTTATGTTAACTTGTTTTTATAATCATATAAATAGTGTTGCACGAGTTGTTTTAGAGAGTTATGTGAACATTATATTTGAAGCCGAATGCCGAAGTAGTAGCTATAAGTCGATAGTCAAAGTTTAATAAGTTTTAGAAGACGTTAAGTTGTAGAAGAAGCTGATGAATTTGTTTGTTATTATTTGAAGAAGTCGTTTTATCTGTCATTTTTCCTCTGTCGCTGTTCCTGTAAGTTTTTGTATACAAATTACAATATTAGAACTGGACTCACGCAATTGTAGAAACTAGCAATCTCTACATTTAATGTAGAGATTGCTGTTTTCTGCAGTTGCGTGAGTTGAAGACAGCGATAGAGGAACAGCGACAGATACAACAACGGGCTTCTTAAGTACAGTACAACAAAATAATTCGACTCAAATATAAACTATAAATACTGCTTCATCCATCGGTTTAGTAATACGTCTTCAAGTTAATCTTCTTCTAGCGTCTTCCTATAAAATTACAGTACGACAAGTTCGACAGGTAACAACGACAAGACTAACTAAATTATTACAAAACACATATAAATACATCAGGTCTCTACATTGCATCATGATGGTGCAACGATTGCACCACAAAAGTGTAATGATTGCATCAGCCTGGTGCAATACACACGTGAGCATTATTCACAGTTGACTGCACAGTTATCATTGTTGAATTATCATAATCGCAGGAGGAAGCTTGTTTCACAACATAACTCCCCCCTTTGAAAACAAGCCTTCTGGCTTGACAACCGACATCAACAATTCTCCATGGTAGATTATAGAGCTTTCTTCGCAGATGAAACTGAATCTTGAAGCATTTCCTTTCCTCCAGCATCAGGGCTTGGTGTAGATTTGTTACGAATGTTTTCTCGAGCTCATATATCATTGCTCGAAGATTTTTCACTAATCCACTAAGAATCACAAATCCATCAGGTTCTCCTTCATTTGCTTTAGGCACACCGTAATGACTGGATTTATTTTTGAGGTTAAGTTCACAAGATGCGATAGCTGGTTGAAGAAGCATGCTTTATCTTGGCACATGAGCTCTGTATTAAACACACTTCCTTGTCGTGGTAGAACTGGCTCCTGGCTTCTAACACATGTTTTCTACCCTTTTACAATAGGTACAGATAGGCTGGCCATTAGATGCACATAGGTATGACTGTCGGACCAGGTTTCTTGAGGCGTTTAATATCTGACAGACAGCAGTGGTATTGTGCCGCTAAATCCATTAGGAAGTACTTTCCATGTTTCTTGAATCCGAGTGTATCCTCTCTTTTCGTATCCTAACACGGGGCACCAATGTAGAGATTGCTAGTTTCTATAATTGCGTGATTCCAGTTCTAATATTGTAATTTGTATACAAAAACTTACATGAACAGCGACAGAGGAGAAACGACAGATAAAACAACTTCTTCCAAGAATAACAAACAAATTCATCAGCTTCTTCTACAACTTAACGCCTTCTAAAACTTATTAAACTTCGACTATCGACTTATAGCTACTACTTCGGCATTCGGCTTCAAATATAATGTTCACATAACTCTCTAAAATAACTCGTGCAACACTATTTATATGATTATAAAAACAAGTTAACCTAACACAAATAAGGAGAATATAAGTTCATATAAGGTAAAAGATAATTGTAATTGTTTTACAAATCCCATCAACTCAAGTTCTTCGGAGTTGAATCATTATGGTGCAGCGATTGCACCACCAATGCGTAAGTGCCACAGGGAGTCAATGCTAATAGTTCGGGCAGTGCACACCCACAATACAACAATATGCAGCTTTTTTCTCTGCGTATTTTCCTATTGTTTCAGCCAGTTTGGAAGCTTAATTTATTCAGCAGAGAGCTCGATGATTGGTTGAAAGTCTGCGCAGGGTATTTCGAGGGACCCTGGGAGGTAGCATAGGTTTAAATAGTTCTTAGGAACAGTACGCAATAGTTCTCAGAGAATACAGCGAATTGCACCCCTGGATTTTGGAAAAAGAACGCAACTAGTTTCTCTGCGTATTTGCCTTTCGCCCTTTGTTTGGCTGCCTCGTACTGATAAAGCAAGCCTAGCTTTATGCAAAAGTAATAAAAGACACCAGATATTTAGATGGTTATGCAAAATAAAAAGTCGATAGGTTTGCGAAATTTTGAAAAAATAGATTAAAAAACAAGATTTATTCTTGGAATGCCAGGGTATTCTGTGTATACCCTGAATACCCGGACGGACCGCCACTGTTCTTGCCTGCACTTACAGTCAACTATTGAGATTCGTATCAAAAGATTAACTTCTGTCTACTTTCTATCTCCATACTCCATGCAGTCGCACTAAAACACAAGCATTTCGGGGTTCTTGGCAGCTTGTATCCCACTTGCTACTTCATTTGAAACGCGTTTTGTCCCAAGAATTTGAAGATACCAAGCAAATAAAACACTATTTTCGAAGGACTGACGATGCATATAAATTTACCTTTCACTGTGAACAAAACAAAATTGTAATAAAAACTAACTTTACTGCGTAAAAGGCGACTTGAGCCCCTTGGCCTAAGCATAGGGCACGTAAAATAGTATGCAGGAAGAAACGTAAAGCTAACGCAAGACATTGGCTGTATGAGGTCGTATCTGGCGAATTCGTATGCGAATTCGTATATCAACTACAAGTATAAACTAACTACCCAATCATTAACTCACATCTTTATTTCAATCTTTCATTATTTTTCTCTTTCTACCTTATTGATACTTTCTTTGTATACGAGCTCTTTCAATTATTATTTATTTTATTTTTCCATCTGGGTCCACGGAAGCAGCACACTGGCTGATATAATGTACTATTTCTATGCTGTACTTAGCTATGTAACTATCTGTTCTGCCTGCCAGGCCACTGACGTGGATACCCAGGGATCTTTGACTTTGGGTGGCCTATCGCCTAAAAATGCCCCAAAACTGCAATACACCAGAACAGAAACGTAACTTTACTAGGGCTACAGAGTTGACAGAAAAATGTTGAATTATTGGAATTCTATCTAAAAAGAAGTTCATTAGGACATGAGCATTCAGAAAACTGTGTGGAATCATGAAAGATGAAATGTCCTTGTTTGTATATGTATGAGTCACTGGTTACAGTGCTTGCTTTCGTAATCCCCCATGGACGGGCAAGTTTTGCGGGGCACGGCATTTGCTCCCTAGGGTATCCAGTTCTAGAGTTTCTTTTAGCAAGGGGGTAGTTGCAGGGGCAGGAGCAGTGTTGAAATCAACATGTTTTTGTAATCGTTTATGGTTGAGTCTAGGTAGTTTAAATAAAGCTCAGCATCATGCCCTGCTTTTGCGACAATAGCTGCAACACCGCATTATAAATCCATATGGAACAGTGATGACCTGTCACAGAATGGCTGACCGTAGACTGGGAGGATATGTAACATAAACAACTAGGTTTCGTTAATCTATCAATTACTCAATTTGTGTTGATTATCCAAATTGTAGTTTAACATCTATTATCCAATACAAATAGTGGTAAACTAAACTTTCAATATTATGGGCCTTTTAACGAGAAAAGACATCTAAACCAGGAATGACTAGGCCAGTGGAGTGTGCAGCGCAGAGCACGCAAATACTTGTTCACCCGCCGTAGTACGATACATAAAAATAAATTTACTCTACTGTTGGATAAGACAGCTATTCTGTATTCCACGCCTATCCAACTGTTCTGCAGCAAAATGTTTTTGTGTCAACCAAAGCATCTCTGAATTGCCTAGATACCATCAACCGTCCTTCCACGTAGCCATGTGCAGTGAATATTTTCTTCCTAAATGGACAGGAAGGCATTTCACTAGGAACAAATCTCATACTTCTTTGCTAAAATCCTTTTGTTTTCAAGAAAAATCCATCAAAAATCCGTAAAAATTCTTTTGTTCTGAAAAAATCTCGCACGCTTTTTTGAATTGTAAAATGCCCCTCGGGCAAAACAACTGTACTTTCATTGAACGTCCGGCAGAAATAAATGGAATCTAGGGAGGCACGTGTGGCAAAATAAAATAATCTAGATAAGCTGTTTAGAAATAAACTAAAAGTGCCTAGAAAGTATCATCATCTAAAACTATAGGGCATAACCTTTCCTCAGTAGTTAACTACAGTAAAAAGTACTTAGGAAAGGTTATGCCCGATACGTGTAGCATTATACTTTCTAGGCATTTAAAGTATTCATTTTAAAATAGTTTTATCAAAAATTAACGGGCCTATCCCAGGGGTCATGTAAGGTGTCATAAGTGCTGATCTCCAAAAACACATTCGATTCAGAAAGTCAATCAGGGGTACCGCGTCTGTAGAGGGTCAATGTTCTTGCAACGGTTATAAGCTCCTAACCGAGTTTTGCCTCTCCTGTCCTGTTTAAGAGGTTTATTTCGGAGACATTAATTCATGAGATGACATGGGTCGATATTAGAGGCGTCTTAATTAAACTTTTTACCTTATCTCTCCCTATTCAAAAGTCTTTTGCGCTTATATGAATCATTAAACCATTTTATCATTCTTTTCACTTCGTTCCCGCATGCTCCCACTTGTCTCCACATGTTCTCGCTCGTTCCTACTTGTTCTATTCATCATAATTTTAATCAGCTAAATCTAGAATTAAGGATGTTCTCAGTTCAGAAGGCATTGCATAGGGAAGATTATTCAATTTCGATCGAAGCCAGCAAGACAAAAACCCCTTCAGTATTATATTCTGTGATTTTATGGAACAAATTAGCTAAACTCCCTCACAGCTCTCCCCTATCGTGAAAAGTACGACGCTGTGAACTTACTGTATGATAATATCAAATGAAAATAGCTGTTAATCAAATGCTATAGCTACTCACGCTGTAATCGGTTCAAATTAATCGATCAATTGATAACAACAAAACAAACAACGTGTGACGAGAGTATCCTACAGAGGCGAGAAGGGAGGAGCGGAGCGCTGAGAAAAGCTTGCTGAATTGGAAGAGTAAAGCGAAGTGGGTTTGGTACGTAGATGACACTTCGCCTGAACTGCACTGAACAGAACTTGCAATCCGTGCATCTCGGAAAACCCATGTGTTTTGATGAGCACTGTTAGTTATCTCTCATCGGAGTTGGCTAAAAGGTATGAAGATAGCACTTGCAAAATATTGTAACGTATTAGCTGTTTTTGTTGTAGGAATTTGCAATGGATATGGTGTTTAGCTTTAGGCCCATGGGCTTGTTTTGGACTGTTGCTAGATCTAGGTCTCCTTTTTTAAGAAAGGCGTGCCTGAACCTAGGCTACTCTGCCCTTTCAAATAAGAAGATATGCTAGAAAAGATATTTAGAAGATGAGTGCTGAGCTCATTTCCTTGATTTGTTTAGGATGCGATATGTGTTTCATCGCAGTAGCCCCTGTTAGCAACCTGAATTGGGTGTAGTTTTAAACCACTGATATAACTTATACAAGATGGGCTTTGTAAACAGAATGGTCTTAAAGGTTGCCAAATTTTTTATAGATATTTTGTGCAATAGTTTGAAAATGGGCCTGGGCTGTTTTCACAACAGCTGTTGTTGACTGATTTGTTTCTTTGGGCTATTATAATTAGCTATTATTTATTGTTGACTATGGTTTCTCGCAGTATTCATAATCTGGCAGGACATAGGAATTCAGACCACATCCTACATATATATGATATATATCATTCAAAAGCACTCAACCTGGGCATTCTAAATCTGCAATAAAATTGTGGGTAGGGTTAGGGTTTTTTGTAGTTTTTTTTTAGGGTTTTAGGTACCGATAAGTTTAGGGTCAATGTTAGAATTTTACACCCTAAGTTGATGGCTTTGGTACAGGAGTTCAATTGTACCCCTACCCCATATATTTGATTTGAATTGCCCAGGAGGAGTGCTTTCGAATGATGTATATCATATACACAGGATGTGGTTTGAATTCACCACTGAATGAATTACTTTTGTTCACCAATAATTGACAGTACCCAATGTTAATAAATAACTGTAATGCATTGTTTTTGTGCACCACTTGTGTAGTTACCCAATAACCAATATCATGTGTTCTACTCATTGTTATTGGCTGCTATAAGCAACTATACTTTTAAGTTCCACTCAAAGCAGTTCTCAATTTTATAAATGCACAGAAAATTATTATGTGAAGCCTTTGGGAAGCTTAAGGTGCTTGGTTGACCTCCTAAAATTTGCAAAACACATATGTTGCTATTTGTTCTTTGGTGTTTCTGTTTGTTAATTGTTGGTTTCAAAAATCGCCTAGAGATCATCATTTCAATAGAAAACAAATTTCAATAGAAGAAAGACATGTCTTGAACTGGAAAGGACTGCAATTGTTTTATCCTTTTATACTATAAATAAATCTAGTAACCAGTTTTCATCCTTTAAAATGGACCTATCAATTTTAGGGGTTTCGCATTAATGGATAGAACTTTGATAGTAAGTAAGGAAGATGTTTACAAAACTTCAATATTTTTTGTTGTGTTGGAGTTATGACCATTTGAAGGAAAGTATTGATGACCTCATAGCAGGGACCTGTCTAAAGGCACAGATCATGGTATGAGTAATAATTGAACCATTTCTTCAGGATCGAGCCCTGGGTTATCTTTGAATGTGGTTATATCTTTGAATGTGGTTCATGGGTGCCTTCTAACCATTGATGTATTATTTGAGCTTTTGCCCAGGATTTGTCCCAGGCCCTTATTTTGTTTTATTTCTTGGTCTGTGATTTCTGACAGGTTCCTGCGATTATGTCATAAATTCCTTCCTTCACCCGGCCATAACTCAAAAAAGACAAAAGATATTGAACAAAGAAGTTGTGTAAGGCTGTCCTCCCTGACTATCAAAGCTCTTTCCATAAATCTGTACCCAAAAAGTGATAGGTTAGCTTATGTTAAATTAGGGTTCTCTATTCTGTACATTGAAATCTGTTATTATTATTTGTTTGGACAAATTTCAGGATATTTCTCATATTCAGTAATTTCTCATATTCAAATAATTGCTTTCATCAGTCTTGTGCTAAAAATAAGGCAGGTATACTAGCCTATGAATAATACTGTTCACTGTGACTGCCAAATTTATTTACCTTGCTGTATTTTCAGTCCTGTTTTACAAACAAGGGTTAAATTACGCACATTTTGACGTATGTAAAATTGGATATCAATGGTCTTAAGGTTGAGATAAGGTGAGGGGAAAGATGGAAATAAATTTTTCAGATTTTGTGCAAAGTGTGTGCTCGGAATGTCGTCAGAAGTGTAGAAGAGATTCAAGTGTAGTTAGAATACTGTTTGTGCCAACATAGCTGTATTTATTCTAAACAATTTATACATTCATCATAGAAATTGTTGGTATAAAGAATTGCTCTGGGCTTATCAATGTCACTTTTCAACTTTGGTATGATTGCCTACCTACTGATTGAAATCTGAAACATCTATTCAGAGATTTGAAGACATATGCATAGACCAGTATACACTATCATATCCTAGTCATAACTAAATTATTTTCTTAAAATTATATACTGCAATTATGATTATGTGGAGGTTGTTTATGAACTAGGAAACATTTGATGAAACAACAACATTGTGTAACCTATTAGAATAGGTCCAAAAGCAAATGGCCCTATTAGATTTCCTATTAACATTTGTTGTGCTAATAATTACACCAAAGAAATTAAGTTGAACAGTTTCAAAGCTGAGCAGTGTGGGTTGAATCCAGTTTCTTAATAATGACCTTTTTAAAGTTAAGCAAATATGTTTTCATTCTTAGTCCTTTTTTCAATGTCATAAGTCATATGAGAAAAACAGATGATTCACGCGGTCGGATGTACAATGATATTATGACATAAAATTAATCACAGCACCTATCAATGTTAATAATCCTTTACTTACGAAGAGCGGCAGTAATCAGTTCCCTTTATCTTTTGTTTCCTCGAGATCGCTATCTAAATTTGTCGTCGTTTTGAAGATTTAACCAGAAAGTTGTCGACTCTGAGTGTGTTGCTGAAACATAAAGTTTCAACATGGCAGTCGCCGCTTATCTTGGATTCAAAATAGATAAATTGAACGGAGATAATTATTTCAATTGGAAGTTTCAAATGAAGATGAGTTTAACTGGCAAAGAACTGTGGGACATAGTAAATGGAACTGAAACATTACCAAATAGAGCGAATGCTGACCAATGAAGGAAGTTTAAGAAACGTGACAGCACCGCCCTTGCAAAGATATGTTTGTCTCTGATATTAAGCTTGCAAATCTATGTCAGATCCGCCCTCGAAGGAGGCATGGGAAAATTTGGCACAGCAATTTCAGAAAAAAATCCCTGTCACAGAAGATATTGTATAAAAAGAAAATAGAAGAAAATTATATGCAGTTTAAATGTCATTATTGTAAAAAGCCAGAACATTTTTCTAAAAACTGCTATAAGAAAAATGCAGTTGCAAAGAAAAAAGCAGACAGAAGAATCTGCTAATATAGCAGAGATCATTGAGAATTGAGAATCTGAGAATAAATTAGATGTTGCACTTATTGTGAATAATAAAACCAAATTATCTAAAGCTATGGCACTGTCACTATGGATATGTCATTGTGGCTTTGATAATTTTAAACAACTAAAGGAAAGTCTATGGTTGATGGTGCAGGTTTCAATACCAAAGAAGGATTCAATCGTGACTGTGAAGGCTGTACAGATATAAGAATGCATCGTCTACCATTCCCGAAGAAGAGCCAGCATCAAAGCCATCAAGTATTAGAAGTAATCCATACAGGCGTATGTGGCCCAATGCATGAGCCAACTATAGGAGGATCAATGTTCTATGTAACACTCATTGATGATCACCCTAGACTTACTACCATTTATTTACTGAAGAGCAAATGCCAAGTTTTTTAAAACAGGCAAGAAAATAAAGGTCCTCAGATCGGGTAACGGTGAAGAATATAAGTCAGAAGAATACACTTGCTATTGCAAGTCACATGGTATAAAGCAAGAATTCACAGTGCCTATGAATCCTGAGCAAAATGGGGTCTCTGAATGGATGAATAGAACGATTATGAAAGCAACTCGTTCAATGCTTTATCATGGAGAGCTACAGCTGAAATTCTGGGCAGAAGCTGCAAAGACTGCAGTTTATTTACGAAATTTATCTCCGACTGTGGCAGTCAATGGAATAACTCAACTATTTGCTCACTGTCTCAGATGAGCCAGAGGTGGAAAAAATTTTTTTCTTTCTGGGAACCTAGGAATCTGGCTCAAAACTTTCTGCGAAATATTTAAGGGGGTAGATGTTTGTGCATGTTTATCCACTCTGAGTTGATGTAACATGTAAAATGACAATATAGGAGAGGAAAGCTAGATATTAAGAAACCCAAGGTTCTCATTTGA
>JAACYV020012460.1:0-14111 GCA_009936425.2 Chrysaora fuscescens
ATTCAGGAAAATTAGAGGGAATGGGGCATCTTTTAGTATGCTGGGATGGATGCAGGAAAATTAAAGGGAATGGGGCATCTTTTAGTATGCTGGGACGGATTCAGGAAAATTAGAGGGAATGGGGCATCTTTTAGTATGCTGGGATGGATGCAGGAAAATTAAAGGGAATGGGGCATCTTTTAGTATGCTGGGACGGATTCAGGAAAATTAGAGGGAATGGGGCATCTTTTAGTATGCTGGGATGGATGCAGGAAAATTAAAGGGAATGGGGCAACTTTTAGTATGCTGGGACAGATGCAGGAAAATTAGAGGAAATAGGGTATCTTTTGTGTCTTTAAGTCTTACAATGGTCAGGTGAAAACATTTCAATACCTAACAAAGGCATACAGAACTATATCAATTGTGTTTTGCCTTCATCTGGTTGAAGTCACTATGTTGTTTCCTGATGTTTGTTAAGTCATGGTTAATAAGATATCATATGTTGTTTTGGTGTTGCTGCACTGCTGGTATGACTTTAGCTCCACTAGGTATCTGCATCAACACCTAGACATGAAAATGAAATTGCATGTCTTTACCTGATCATTTTCTGTTTTCAATTGTTGTATACGCTTTTCTTTTCTCTGCAAGTTAATGTTTTGCTGCTCAATAAGGTCAAGATGAATTAATAATATTTCGCGAAATTTTGCACATTCCATCATGTTGTTATCATAAGAACAGCTTTTAGTTGAAAAATGACAGACGCATTTGCAAGAAACGGTATTTTTCAACAGGTTGCAGTTACTATTATATACGGATTCATCTTTTAGGCCATCAGACGGTGCCTGGGAACCGGGCCTAGTCGTTTCTTTTTGATCCGTTACACTGTTTACGTCCATGCAACCTGTATTGGGGCTTTCTTTCAGATTAAGTACATTCTCTGAAGATATACAGTCTGAAAGGTGAACCATTTTCTCTTCAATCTGCAACATTTGTTGAAGATTTCGTCTTAAAAAGTGTTACTTGCAAACAGGGCTTTATCTTATGGATAAGGTTCTTTTGAAGATATGCCTTGGTCTTGTCGAAATTAGAATAAACTCGTTCCAGATCCTTTTGCTGAATGGCATATTGACTACTGGCTAAAAAAAAGACCGCGAAAAGTAGCCTTTCCCAGTAACACACTTTTTCTCTTGACCAGAAACACAGAACAGTACTAAATAGAAACAATTAGAAAAGCACTTAACTTTTAGCTTTTAATATTATTTTCAGCTATAAAATAACATTTAAAAACTTTATTTTATCTGTGATGTGCACACACCTTACTTTTTGAGGAAGTAACTTTAATAATTTTCAATGTCCTAACTACAGGCTGAAGGTAGCAACGTAGGGTATACTGTCACTGTCTTGATTGTTGTAATCCTCATGTCCCAAATGCTTACGTCCTTGACGGTGTTGGAAGAGCAGTAAGAACCGCAGTCTCATTTTAGCCACAGCTACTTTTTAAAAATCAAGCATGGGGGACAGTAACGTAAGTTTTCACATTTAGTGTTTTGTTTATTTGTATTTGAAATCGCTCATCAAAATGTAACTGCGTTCTGAAGCTTGAATGCAAGGAATGCTTTGTGCATCTGAAATTAAGTAATGTCCCTCGGTCTTATTGAATCTATCCAAAGTAACTTTGCTGTCGTTTTATTATGGTGAAATGACGCAATGAATTTACCTAGACTTCTACTAGACTGCTAGTTTCCGACAGAAGGACTTAGGGGGCACAGTTGTAAGCTTAGGGAAAAGTCTTTCACCCTGGATGTCAGTAAACGTTCTTCATCGTGACGATCACAGATCATTGGGATAGCTTGCCTCAGTCAGTGGTCACAGCCCCAACTCTGAACTACTTACCTCATACTTGTATTATCACAAACATGTGCTCTGTGTTCAACATTGATCTGATACCTTCATGTCTCTTTCTAGGAAGTAAAACCAGATTCAGAACATATTAATCTAAAGGTCATGGGCTCAGTAAGTACATTAATAGGCAATATTTATTTCCTTTTGAAATATAGTGAAGGCTTCATATACGATCAATGGAAAAATTGCAAACATTTACACTGGCATTTACCATCAGAGCAGCAGTGAGAAATTAAATTACGGTACAACAGCAGCAAAGTACCATAGTATTGGTTTTTAAAATATGACATTTTTTGTATCTCAAATATTTGGAACCTGATGTTGGTTTCTTTACCTGGGATGAGATGGACATGATTGAAGTGAAACAGGAGTCTAAATTTTCAGTTTTTAAACTATTGAAAGAAGAAGGTTTTCTTTTTTGCTGGAGCTGACAATATTTATTAGACTTGGACATTTAATGCAATTTTTGTCTTGCCCCTGCATACAGTCAAGCATTTGAAAGAGTTCTTTTTGTGTTTTCTTACTGGTTATGTTTCTCTTTTATTTCATTCAAGGATAATTCTGAAGTGCATTTCAAGATAAAAAGGACAACCCAGTTAAAAAAGTTAAAAATGGCATATTGTGACAGACAGGTAAATTAGGTTGAAGCCATGGTATTTTAATCACAAGTTATGTGATGCTAAGAAGCTGCAGCTCCTTGGAGAGCTTCTGAGAGTTTTACATGATGATGCAAAATTGTAGTATATTGTAATTCTCTCCAATGGCTGGATATTCCTCAAAACAATGTTTAAATCGCAATGTGCACCTAATTTGTAGTTTGATAGTTGTGAGCTATCTGTTTATGTTCATATTGCATTTTTTGTTCAATTTAAGTTTAGATTCAATTCAAGTTTTTATTCTTCATCTTTTTCCTCTGGCACAGGGTATTCCTCAGAACTCTGTCCGTTTTTTATTCGATGGCCAGAGAATAACAGATGAAATGACTCCTAAACAGGTTTGTGATTTTTTATCAAGTATTATTTTATACTTCTCTTCATTTCTTAAAATGCAGGCTTTTTAGTGGGATACAATGTAATTAATCTCTTTTGCTGGTTTGATAATTGCTGTTTATGGAAATTGCTAAAGTTTCACACTCACAAATATTCATTTGGTCTTTTTTTATTCAATCACAACGACATTAATAAGGTTCATAACATCAGAAAAAATTGTTGCTAGTAAACTCAAATGGAAAATTGTTGAAATAAGCATGTTTAAGAACCGGCATGATCACTGTTTCTTGCATCAAATTCTGAACTTGAACTGCCTTTGTGTGCATCCTATAAGGTTACATCTGATTAATAACATCTGTAGTGCTTCTTCTCAGCATTGCCATTTTTATTTTTTATAGCTTCCATAAGAATTGAGTCTTGTAATAATCAAAACATAAATATCTTCTCCAGCTTGAAATGGAAGATGACGATGTAATTGAAGTCTATCAAGAACAGACTGGAGGAAGAGTATGATGGAAAGAACTCTTTGAATGTGTTAGCACATCTATCCTGCAAAAATATTTGTCATTTTTTGAACAAGAATCCTTACTGACTAAGCAATTCCCTTCATGCTGTCATTAACGTTTTGTTACACTTTTGTGTTTGAGCCAGGAAAAATTGGGCATGTTTTTAGTTCCTTCTCTAGATAAATGCAAGGTGGACAAAAGAACTGATGGATAGGAAAATGCCTAATTTAAAACTTTGTTGCTGTTGTACTGTAATTTAATTTCTAACTGCTGTTCTGATTGTTCAGTTAGCTGAATCTAGATAAACTTGTATGTCTTTTAAAATAATTTTTATTAGTTTTGTTTACTGTCTTTACTTATATTTCTAGAAATATTCCTAGTCAATGTATACTCCAACTTTTCTCTGATTAATGTAAATGTTATAAACTTTAAAAAAATTGCAACTGCGACAAATTTTAAGGGTTAATATCCTTTTCGCTAACTCTTGAAAGACATACATGAAGTAGCCTGGGAAGTAGTTATTGTTTTTCTGCTTTCACAAAATGGCGACTGGTTCGGAAACAAATCCTCTTGGATCAAAAGTAATAAACGCTTTCTGTCAGGAAGAAAGCAGCCCTCAGCAACAAAGAAAATCTTCAGCTTCTCAAATAACACCAGCAGAGCTAACTCGCCCATCGAATATTCAAAGAATTTTGCAAAAGAAAGCTCAGGTGAAAGCCTATCCTCGTTTGAAAAAACTTGAAAAGCTTGGCGTTTATTCATCATGCAAGGTAAACATTTATTATACATTAATGCTACGCTCTTCCTACCAAGTTGCAACAGTAGTTTTAATATATTTTCATTCGATTTTGTTCATAGGCAACAACACGGGAGGCAAAATATATCATATTTAATTGGTGTTGCTTGGCTAAGGGGGAGGTACCTTAACTATAGACATCAGTAGGGAATCAATTTTTGCAGTCATTTAGTTAAACAAAAGCTACCTCCTCCCTGTAGGCACTTAATCTCAAGGCCCCACTTGTTGTTGTTTTTAAAGGCACATCCTGATAACGTGTCATCATGAGCTACATGATTAAAATGATTATCAAATTGTTTCTTTTCTCCAGGCAGATGAATCCTGCAGGTGCAATGGTTGGAAAAATCCTAATCCTCCTCCACAGCCAGGCACTAAAGTCGATATAACGCAGCCATTTGCAAATCTTGAAGATTGTTGCAGAAGCTGTAATCATGCACTTGGTCATCATGTTTCACATTTGCAAAATGTAGCTGAGGATGAACTCAACTATTTGCTATCGATGGTGGTCGATGTTGAAAATTTGTTTATGTGTGTCCATAAAGAGGAAGATCCTGGAAACAGACAAGTTTATTTTTATCTTTTTAAGTTGCTAAGAAAATGTATTCTTCAAATGACGAAACCTTCCGTCGAGGGACCACTAGGGACACCCCCATTTGAGAAACCTAATATTGAGCAGGTAACATTAATCTTTCTGTGATGCTTAAAATTTATCTACTATAGCTTTCCAGAGTTGTTATTTATTGATGCAAACTGAATATGTATGTAGCTTATCTTTACGAGAGTTTTTTAACCTCATTGTTCTGTCTTCTTTTTTATAGGGAGTCAAGAATTTTGTTATGTACAAATTCAGTCACCTTCCTCAAAGAGAACGGCAAATCATGCATGAGCTAGCAAGGATGTTTCTTAGGTGCCTTAACCATTGGAAACTTGAAACTCCAAATGCAAGACGGCAACGAATACAAAATGAGGATATTTCAACATATAGAATTAACTATACAAGGTTGTACTCTAAACTTTTCACTGTAGGGCATATTTTTTAATAGAAAGCATGGTTGACAAAATTAATCAAATAATTTTATGCATTGATTGCTTTTGCTGCAAATGTTTACAATGATTGTTTTAAGTACTTTATTATTAGTTTTCCTTTGCTAGTTGTAATAATTGTGATTTTTGTTGTAGATGGCTTTGCTACTGTCATGTACCTCTCTTCTGTGACAGCTTACAGCGCCATGAGGTGACTGCCATCTTTGGTCAAAACATGTTGAAGTCAATATTCAGTTTGATGAAGCAGCAGCTACTTGATAAGTTCTCTGCTGAAAAGGAAAAACTACCACCTGATACTAGAATGATGGTATTGACATATTTCCCAAGGTATAAAAAAATTATCTTTATAATGGAATTCCTTGTTAATTGATAGGTATCAATTTATTACAAGAATAACACTATCATTTATCAATTAATGTAAATCAAGTTCTTCTTTGCAGGTTTCTTGCTTTGTTTGAAGAAGAAATATATGGTAGAAATTGTCCAATATGGGATGAAAATTTCACATTCAGACCTTCAGCTAATCAACACAACTCATCATCAATTTCAAAAAATGTGAATGATCGATTGAATTCTTCGTTGGTTTCAGTAACATCAACAAGCCCTACAGAGGCAACTCTTGATTCTGAATCTACATTTGACCCCAGGTGCTTTTATAGAAATACAAAACTGCTGACTTCAAACATCTTATGCCATTTTTATTTCTGTATCTATTCTAGAAATGAAAAGAGTTTTATGATCAGAAAAGTCAGTGACCCTAGATGGCACAACACGAGAAGAAGCTGATATTTTATGCACTTGTTTATGAGACCTTAATTTTTGTAGCTAAAAAAAGAATTGGCTGAAGTTAATCATTGAAACAGCCAAAATTAACATAAGAAGTAACAATGAGAGGAAGGGTATTGCTCAAAAGATAGTCTAAAAATCCTAACTGTTTCTCAAAGTTTAACTAGGCAACCATTCCTGTTGACCTAGAAACAAGGTAAGGGAATACCTTGACAAAGATAATATACAAAGGTATGATAATTATTTTTGAAGTTGCTGGATCAGACTTAGGTAGATAAAGTTGGTTCCCAAAAGATGGTAACTTGATTTTATAATTTTATTCAAAGGGCTCTTTTGAATCTACCTGTTTCGAGCGCTTCACAGAATGTGATACATGGTATGAGTGTTATTTGTAATTATTCATTTAATCAAAAATTCTATATCGAGAATTTCTCAAGACACACCTTAATGATAATCTCCAGTTTTCACTTGCAATGATATGTACGATTTTGGAAAAAGGCTTATAAATTTCAAAATGTTTTATGAATTGTGAGCCTGTCAAGTCCGTGAAAGGCTAAAGGGTTCTTAAGAACTGTTGATACTTTTTCTTTGCAATTGCTTAAAGGACTTGCCTTATCCTCTTAAATCCAAATGCGAAATTTTGAATAATACTGCGGCTGTCATTTCGCTACATTGAATACAGAATACCCATAAAAAGGGTTTGTTTGCTAGGAAGAATTTGGGAAATTCGAAATGTGAAGTTCGATAATTGTAATAATTTTCTGCTGATATGTTAGCAAGCTCCAAAAGTATACTCTCTATACTTCTTGAATTCCTCAGATTCTTCTTTGAAAAGGACAATAGATACGCCAATTTCCCCAGATTTCATGAACAAAAGACTTAGATTTACTCTGCAAGGTAAGTTCTGGAATAATTTGTTCCTACTTAACATCAGCAATATAAATATTTACAGTAGAATCTTGATTCGTGTTTTATTAAAGTCTGCTTCTGATTAAACGTTTGTACTAATCTGATGCTACCTTAATTAATCTAGGAGATATTCCCGCTGAGGTACTAACCACAGTCATTTCAAAGATGTCGGATCCTGTAAAGATGGTTGGACCAGAGGTAAGGTCTCGAGTTTTGCTTGCATTCACATTTCATATATATCAAGGTTAATTTTACAAAGAATATGTATAGAATATTCCAGTGAATTCTCAGTTTAAGGGGAAATAATTTGCAAAAGAGTTCATTTGTAGTTCTTGATTTGGCACGTTTGAAATTATACAGCCACCGATTGCAGGGTGGCATTTTACCCTCGCAAGTTGCAAGGGATGAAGCTGCAAGAAGTGAAGAGAGAAGAGGATTGATCGAATTTCGTGTGGTTGGCAACACTCTTTTCAAAAAACCTTCAAGGCAAACTATGATGTGGCTCGTTGGATTACAAAATGTGTTTGCATACCAGCTTCCTCGTATGCCAAGGGAGTATATTTCAAGACTGATTTTTGATCCGTAAGTTGTTTTATTTCTCCATTCTTACCGATGAACTTTATAAGTTAGTGAAGAAATATCTACCAGCATCACGGATTGACCTCTCTATTCACTCTCTTTTTTCTTTACTGTATTTTTGCAAATGTTTATCCGCTTGAATAATTATAATTCTGCTTGCTAAGGGAAAGTCTGGTGAAAAAGATCCATTCTTGTCTGGTTTTTATTTTTGCGACTTTTCTAATCGAACATTTTGCCTTTTAGAAAACACAGAACTTTGGTTCTTATCAAAGATGGAAGGCCTATTGGTGGAATATGCTTTCGAATGTTTCCAAAGCAGAATTTTACTGAAATCGTTTTTTGTGCTGTTTCTTCAAATGAACAAGTTAAGGTAAGGTTTTGAAGAACAGATTTCTCTAATATTGTTAACTTGAAAGTTAGAACTGTTTCTTTTCAGGAAGGAATTCTTCTGCAAAATATAATTGCATTGCGTTTATAAGTCGGCTGTAGATTTGAGGATAAAGGGACTTTGTAAATGGAGCCGAGATGTTAAATTAGGTAACTCGTATAGCCAGGTATCTCAACTCCGTGCTTGATGATTCGTTTTGTTTTCTTCAGGGTTATGGAACACACATGATGAACCACTTAAAAGATTATCACATCAAACACAACGTGTTAAATTTTTTGACCTATGCAGATGAGTACGCTATTGGTTACTTTAAAAAACAGGTAAATGTATGCTCTATCGATCTTTTTTATGTATGAAATTTTTTAAGTTCAAGCTAATTAATGTGATATTTCCATGTTTCTTGATAGTTAGCTTAGCTTTGTTAAATATTTTAGGGGTTTTGTAAGGAAATAAAGCTGGCAAAGTCGACCTACTTTGGTTTCATCAAAGATTACGAAGGTGCACATCTAATGCATGTAAGTTTATGTGCATTGGTAGCTTAATATAATTAGCAATTGCTTGCTTATTCTAGCAAAATACCTTTCTGTGAGGGCTCACTTTGATGATTCCGCTCCTTCGCATACGCAAGCCTAGCAACAGATCCTTCACTCATGCCCAGACTCCTAAACTAATAATGTCGAACTATGGTTTCTATTTGAATTTATAGAATAAACAGGGTAATTTTTTCTGCTTTTACAGTGTGAGATGAATCCAATGATTCCATACAGAGATTTCTCATTGGTTGTAAAGAAACAGAAAGAAGTATGGATTTTACCAGCTTTAAAAGTTTTTGTCAATTTAATGTTAAAAATTCATTTTTTTTATCTTGCTACTTATTTATTAAATAATAGTATTGACTTTCTTTTTTTGTCAGATTATAAAAAAGATCATCGAACTTCGCCAGGATGAAATGAGAATAAGATATCCTGGTTTGACTTGCTTCAAAGAAGGTGTAAGAGAAATCCCAATCAGTAGTATACCTGGGATAGGTATGACGTCTTAGTTGTCTAGGTTGTTGCCGTCTCTTGATATCACGTGATGTTATTGATCAAAACTCGTCTTTTAAGATACTTACAGCTATTATTTGTTTCCAGCAATTATAGATAAAAACATTCATTTTGAATTCTTTCTGGGTTATGTCAATTATTATTCATCAAGTCATTTTCCTCAATGGTTTTGTAAATTAACAGCAACTTATTTCAGAGCAAACTGGTTGGAGAAAGGCACAACGGAACACGTAAGCAAGCATTTATGTTTCTGTCGCATTTTACACGCAACAACACACTTAATTGGATTGCGTGTAACTCGTTAGATTCTTGCTTATTTGAAGCATTCTCCGTTTTCTAAAACTTGTCCAGTGAATTAGCTCTCTAGTCCCCTGCTATCTCAAATGTTTTTCAATACAGAAATTGCAAAATTTGAGCGTAATCATAAAAAATACTACTTTTTGAAATAAAAATATGTTTTCTTCTTTTTTTTTTAGCCATATCAAAGCAAAAATTCAGTCATCGACAAAAGCTGAACAAGCGATATCGAAAGAAAAAACAATTTCAACTTCTAAAAGCAATGAACAGTCAAGGTCAAGGTCGCACATTTTTTTAATTGTATTTCTGGATGTTATCATTTCTGCTCATATAGCTCGAATCACTTCTCTCTGCTTCATTTTTACATAATAGTTATGTACGTTTGAAATTTTAGTGTTGCTGATGACCGTATCACAGCAAAGTTGGCTCAAAGTATAAAAGATGTTTTAAACGCTATTAAGGTTTGATTTTTACATTATTCTAATTTCCCTTATTTTTTATTAATAATTCATCTGATCATCGTGAAACGCCTTGATATTCGCGTAGTTTTTGTAAAGAAATCTTCCTTTTGTTTAGAATCATGCAAGTGCGTGGCCCTTCTTAAAACCAGTGGAAAAAGACGACGTTCCTGATTATTATGACATCATCAAATATCCAATGGGTATCTTTCTAATAACTATACATATGCTTATTTAGAAATTTTCACTTTTTGGCTTGATCATCTGTAAGTCAGTCCGGCTTTTCATTAACAATTCAAGGTGTACAATAATAAACTTTTACACATAAAAAGTGCTGCTAAAATTTTTATTTTTATACATTTACGTATAGATTAATTGCATGAGGAAAGACCAGTACGTCAAAACTTTTGAAATAAACGTTCCTTTTCTCTCCCTTCATCAATTGTGATATACTACATAAACAATAATATTCCTGAAAAATGTGTAATTCAATTACCTGAAGATGACCATCTCTTAAAGAACCTGCTTTCAACAGTCAGATAGAATATGATCTCAACAACTCAGAATGGTTCTTTTTCTTTTTCAGATTTAAAAGCAATGACTGATAGGTTCAGAAATGATTACTACACAAGCAAGAAACTTTTTTCTGCGGATATGTGTCGAATTTTCTCCAATTGCAGAACCTATAATGGACCAGATACCGAATATTATAGATGCGCGAACACTGTTGAACGATTCTATTTTAACAAAATGAAAGAACACTTTGGCCCAATTTAGCACTCCATTGAGAATTTAAGGGAATGAAAGCATATGTGAAAGACAAAAAATGTCCTTGATGAATGCATAGGTCAGCATTCGAGCTTCGTTTCGTGAGAAGCCTTTTGCAATTTTTAAATATTTTAGGCCTATGCGAATTTTGAAGCCAGTCAAACGTTAATTGGAGAAATTGTTTTGATTGCATTTATAAGTTGCATTGAAGGTTATGTATATATATAAAGTTACAATAATGTATGGTTCCATTTTAATCGTTGGTCGGCCTGTTTTTGAACGCGACTATCATTCTGCAGATTCAATGTTTTTCACAAAACATTCATCAACTAAATCTGATTTGTTTGGCAATTCAGGTCTAAAGAGAATGAGGGCGGCAATATATTGGAAAACACCTCATGTTAATTTGTGCTTTAGTTGCTAGGGATGTGCTCCAAATGTCTCAAAACAGTGCAGATTTGAAGTAAGGTAGTTGAAATGACATTTTATCAGAATAATAATAACAAACATTTCAAGCATAAGTTATTGTTTAGAAATAAATATCAGTCATTCACCACTTTTAATGCAAAGTGACAATTACATGAATATCATCACATGCGCAAAATATCATAATAATGATAAAATGTCACTGCGTTGGTTCATTAAATTAAATTTCCTTGTTGGATCGAAATTGTTTCTAAGAGCGCAGGCAGAATCACATGCCTACCACTGAGGGTAACCATCTTTCATAAAAGTTCTTTGATTTTTTTATGTTTGCCAAGATTCATTTTCCTTTCTTTTGCTTCTGCTTATGTCTTGGTTTCTTTTCGCAGACAACTCTCAGAAGTCCGCCACGATGAACAAAACGACAACCTGAACAACGCAGTTTCAATGCACAGCGAACTTTATAGCCTCTAAATTGCTGCACAACAGGAATACTCTGACCAATAAACGATAGCTGTTTGTAAATACTTCTAAAATATTTCAGAGCCAACATTTTGCAACAAGTTTTCCACAACCTAGGGCCTAAGGCAGCATCAATAAGAGGCTCATTACATTACTCAGACGAGGCAGTCAAGGGAGAACAACCAAAATTATGGCTTCAGCTTCAGATTGTAAATATGTAACCCCCAGTAAATCATACAAGGGTCACGAAGCAAGGATATTAACGGAAGAAGAAACTGAAAAACTTGAAAAGGAAAAACCCATCTCTGCATTCAAAAAAGAAAAGTTAGAGGTAGATGCTGGTAAGAACTGGGACTTGTTTTACAAGCGAAATGGAACAAGATTTTTTAAAGATCGCCATTGGACGTCAAGAGAATTTACTGAACTTCTTGGGAATTACACTGAAAAGGTTGCTGATTGATTTCAGATTTGTAAGAAATATATACTGGAGGGTGTGCCCGTTGCCACGTGCTATTGCAGTATTAGGGGTGCTATTTTTGCTACTTTCATTTAATATAGATGCACCCAATTCATAGAGTAGGTGATCAAGCCTCTTTGATGTATTTTTATGGAAACAGAAGGTTGAAATTAAGTTATAATACATACAAATAACATTTTTATCTAGATGTTTGAGAAAGATGATGCTGATCACCTGGAAAGACAAACATTGCTAGAAGTTGGATCTGGTGTTGGAAATGCTTTGTTTCCATTGTTACAAGAAAACCCAAGTTTGTTTGTATTTGCTTGTGATTTCTCCCCAAGAGCCATACAGTTGATCAAGGTAGCTATGAGTTGATTCTATCTGGAATTGGGAGGAATACATTGGATTAGCAAGTGTTGCCGAGACTCACCCATCTTTCCAATCACAATTGTCAATTATTTGAAAATGTTGCGATTCCTCTTGCTTCTACTACCCTCTCTCTCTTTGTGTTCTTATCAACAGATTGCAGCTTAATTGAACAATATGCATAAAAATGTATCACAAAAAAATATGACAGTATTTCTCTATATTTTGATCTTTGTAGGAAAATCAACATTATGACCAAAAGCGTTGCTTTGCATTTCAATGTGATGTAACAACTGATTGTTTAACACAAAAAATACCAGCAAACAGTGTTGACATAGCAACAATGATATTCGTGCTTTCTGCAATTCTTCCTTCGAAGATGTCAGATGCTATTGCTAATGTTTCCAAGGTATGCAATATAGAGGAGTAATAATATTCTTATGCAATGCCATTGAATGTGCCAAAATGCATTTTTCCAAAATTGCATGCATTGAACTATAACTAGGTTGGCTTATGAATTTGTTAATTTTTCAGGTTCTTAAACCTGGTGGACTTGTATTATTTAGAGACTATGGTCTTTATGATCATACAATGCTACGATTCTCAAGAGGTCACAAAATATCCGAAAATTTATATGTAAGACAAGATGGAACAAGATCCTATTTTTTCAGCACAGGTAAAAAAAATTTTCTTAACTTGCGTGTTGGTTATTTACATTATTTTGATAACAAAGTACAAGCAAAGATATCAAAAGGCTTAACCCTCAACTTGTAGAATTATAAAAGAACCAGCAGAAATATTTTACAACATTGAATCGTTTTGAAGGAAAAGAGCTGTTTTTGTAATTTTTTTTGTCTAGTAAACTTTGTCTTTTACCCCCACCCCCCCCCCCCCCCTCCTCTCCCAACCCAGACTTCATATGTATGCTTGGTTGATCTAATTATCTTAAAGATTTTCATGGAAATGTTCTTCTAGAACGGTACCTTTTTAGCTTGTTCAATCGCATTAGCCCTATTATCATTTGCTTACATTTGTTATTTTTCAATTTTAGAAATGCTTTCACACCTATTCACCAGCTGTGGTTTTGAGGTTTTATTCAATGAATACAACAGACGATCAACAGTGAACAGGAAAGAAGACATTGATGTGCCAAGGATATTCGTTCAAGGAAAGTTCAAGAAGATATAATCAAATATTTAATTCTGAGTTTCAAGAGGCTCTAAATATGATGTTTTAATGGAATACCAGCTGAGAAATCACTTCCATTTACATTGACATGAAAATTATAAATGCTTCTTGTCATAGAGTGATGTCACCCCAGTTACTCAAACATAAGCTTTATTATTTTATGTGTGGGGAGGATGGATTGAGTAAAATGACGTCATCAATGATATCGACGTGCAAAGTTATTTATTATTGGTGCAATAATGAATAAATTATTAATTGATAATTGATAGTTGAAAACTCAAACTTGAATATAAAAAAAAAAGTTTATAATGAGAAAGGAGAAAGAAATGAAACAAGAAAGAAGAATGTCCAATATATAGAGGCAAGTAAAAGGAAGGGATAAAAAATGGAACACTATTAAAGCAATGTCATCAGCTAGTTGATATAATAAATAAAATTTTCCGAACTTAAATAAAAATGTAATTGCAACCAAGTACTATTTAACTAAATAGAAAATGGCAATAATTCGTTTGATATAAAAAACAACGGCAGCTTTTACTTATTTGGTTTTTCAACCATGATTACAGCCTGATCGGCTACATGTCTAACACGATTCTGGTTTAATGTCTCAATTAAATTCAATTTTTCATTCAAACAACAAGTAACAGTTAATTACAATATATATCGTTTAAAGAAAACTACTTATAACTACTAAGAAATTACATGTTTATTAAATTAGAATATATGATTAATAGATACTATGCTACGTTGATAAGTATAACAAGT
>JAACYV020012571.1:3193-14107 GCA_009936425.2 Chrysaora fuscescens
TCTCAATATCTATATCCAATATGGACCATTGCATCTCAGTTTAAACTTAAGTTTAAATGAATAAACAGTTTTCAAAACTTGTAAAATCCTACGGCTTGGAAGTCAAAAGCAACTTCAGAATGATTGTTCTCTTGGCAAATTAATTTTCGTTCACTAAAATACTCGCTACTTGATTTATAATATCACTGATCTATATCGTATAAATAGATACTAGCTGAAACGGATTTATCAAGAAAGTTTATGATTTCATTAATCATGCCATTAAATGTGCAAGCTTTTTCAGAATAATTATCAAATAATTAGAACTTTTCAAAAATTGATGGTGACAGAGCTTACTAGCTATAGCTAAGCATAAGCGCAAAGAACATCGGTGCAAAAAAAGGCAGGTATTTTAAAGAATTCGAAGAAAACTACCATCAGGGCTGCTGAAATATGTACTTTTCAGGTATAAAGATTGCAATGATGCTTACATTTTGATATTCTTACCAACAAATAGGAATAAAGCACTTCAAATGAGTCTTTTTCTGATTTTACGAAAGCTATGTCAGCTACGTCCCGAATTACAGAGGAAAGACTTAAAATGGAAATAACTAGATTTTCGCCATCCTTAAAATGAAATCCTTGCATCTTTAATGCAACAAAATAGATAGTCAAAACTTAGCTCAAAAGTTCTTATTTCTGGAACTTGATATTAAAGCCTTCAGTTTAAGAGAACGTTCTCCGTTTTTCGTCCAATTTTAGTCAGTCTGTGTATGTTCATTTGATAAAAGAACTCCAGTGGAACAACTCTCTATTGTTAGACAAGAGAGGAGATTCAAATAAGTTTCTGGTCTTTAATTGCAACCTGTTCTAAATTTACACTTTCAGAAAGCTGCAATATTATTCAAATCTTGTCTCACTTTTTTTGCAATCTTCATCAAATATTTGATGTCTAGGAAAATGTGTCTGAGCGATATAACACCCTTGCTTTAGACAATGTTTACATAAAATGTTAGTAATATGATGTATTTCTTGGATCGCCATCACTTGTCCACATCTTGTTTATAGTCTGTTAAACTGTTTACCATGCAGTTTTGTAACCGTCACCAGAGTTGAATCATTCATTACTGTTTAAACTATTTTCATTCGCTATAACAAATAGATATATATATATGTAAACAAAAATGATACTATAAAGACACGAGAATAATAGTGCAGAATTCTTCTGTTACAGCACACAGCTCAACGCCATTTGCGCAACTCTAAAAATGATATTTGCAGTTGCTAAACGATTTCAGTATCTTTATAAAGCAGTCGAAAAGAACAAAACTGAAATGGAAAGTTGGCATTTGTTATAGTTTGCTGACTTATCTTAAGATGCATTTTCTTACGAATATGTAAATTGCTATTTCGAGTTAAATGCAGCTGAAAATGCTCGAAAACTTTGGTAAAAAGATGCGAATCGAAATTTGTGTTTCGGATACTTGCCAATGGACAGCTTCATGCATTGTTTTTGGGATCGGTCAAGGGATTCTGGGAAGGGTGTCGTCAATCGAGAAAAAGTCAATCTCATATCGCTTGTATTTTTACTTGGTATCAAAGACAAAGTATTTGTTTGCCTCTACAGCTTTTCCCTACACAATAGCAGTCAAATAAAGACTGGACCCGATTATTATAGTAATAAATGCCCGCAGAATCATACGTTTGTCTGCGGGTTCTGCTCGGGCCTATTGTAACAGTACCAAAGTATTTGGTTTTACTGGCAAACTTTCCTTTGTAAATGCTTTATTACAATTTAGCTACTTTTCTTAAGTGAATCAGGTGTGGACCAATTTTGATAGTTGCTGATTATCGTAACAGAAATTGAGCCAAGCGAGAAATACAAGACACTCACCATTTCATTTGGAATTTTATGAAATTCATAAAGAATACACTTGTTATTATGGATATGATGATGATGATGATGAATTTAAGAATTATGACCTGTGGACAGATTTGGTAGACGAATAATCTTTAGTGGCGCCCGCGTCTGGGCCCAACAGAAAATTATCATTTTTGTTGGCAATCGGCTGGTGACGATTTGACTTTGATCTGCTTTTTCTGCCATTACGTCTTACTCGGCCTTGATTCATTGTTTTTAGAATTGGCAGAAGAAACGCTGACTTCAGGAGATACACTTACTCAAACGTTGGCAAACGCTCTTTCAAATACGATGGAGAACCACTTAGTTGAGACAAAAACACAAGCGGTGTTGCATTCGGATCCTGCTATTCCAGTATGCGGAGAAATCAAAGATCCCAATGTCAAAGTCACTCTGCAAAATAAGGACATTTGGGACAAATTTCATGCATCTGGAACTGAAATGATAATTACCAAAGCTGGAAGGTATGGTCAAGGCATCCTCACTTTTCATCGCTCTTATCATTCTCTATCTTACACAAGTAACTGTATGGGTTATGCTCAATATAGGCCTGCCAAGACCTATAGTGGCTGCTCAAGATGGCTCGTATGCTAAAAAGTAGCACCAACTAGGATATCGTCATCGTTTGAACAACAAACATCTTGACTAGTCGTCAGTTTTATCAAATTCGGTTAACATTTCAAGGTGTAAGACATTCTAGATCTTGAACCTAATTAAGAAGACGCATAGAATTACATAACAAGCTGTTGCTTAGAATTCATTTTATATTTTTTAATATCAACAGCGAGATTCAGAGAATGCAAAAGCCTTCCAGTCTTAATATAGATCATAGTTTTATTAATTCTCAAAAACGTTTTGCCTTTTCCTTTAAATAGCGTCTTTATTCAAAGTACATCTCTATGAGGTTGCACAAGAAGAGTCAATCCTTTCCGTATCTTCCCTTTCCATTACTACTTTGGATGATACTTTTTAGCATGGCTAATTGCTGAGTTTCCAGGAATTGCAAGCAATTTCTGTTTTAAGCTATTTATTATTTGGCACAGTTAAACTAAAACTGGAGCTTCTTAACATATTCCCTACTACTTTGATTGGCCTACTACTCTGTCTCTGTCTTTGCGAGCTTAACACTTTAGAATGGCCTTTTCAATTACAGTTATCGTACATAAACTAAATGCAATATTTTCTGGTGATAATTTCATTGATTCTCATTTTGTTAGACGGATGTTCCCGGTAATAAAAGTAAGCATCAGTGGTTTAAATCCGAAATTGAAATACATTCTTGTTATGGACATTGTACCAGTGGATGATAACAGATTCAAATATCACAATTCAGAATGGACCATTGCAGGAAAGGCAGAGCCACATTTGCCAGGAAGACTTTACGTTCACCCAGATTCCCCATTAACTGGTGCCCAACTCATGAGACAAGTCATTAATTTCCAGAAGATCAAATTAACAAACAATCATCTTGATCAGTTTGGACATGTGAGAAACAATACTTTACTTTCACTTTTCCAAACGTAAATAATTCTCTAACGAACGTTGGTTAAATCTTTGCTGCATTATTGTGCTGTGAAATTTTTTTATTTCAGAAATAGTCCAAAGGAGACTAGCTCTGTACTATTTATGCTTTTCCGTCAAATGATACTCTGTATTTTATGCTTTAATCGGTTATTTAAGAAACAAAAAAGCCTTGGTTAATCTTTTTGAGTTCTGTTTTAATAAACAAAGCAGCTAATTGTCTGAGATAAAAGAGAAAATGAGTAAAATTGGGAAGAGGATCAGCAGGACTCATTCCGTTTTTTGGCAATAACAAGTCTAAAAAGAGAAGAAATTATTGAACCTCAGCTCTCTATTTTCGCATTTCTTTTAATTGCCGATAATCAATCTTTTATTTGTTTATTGTCGCAAAATATTTGTTTATTGTCGCATGTTATTAATTGATTCCACGTGCTTTTTTTGATCCAGATAATT
This sequence comes from Chrysaora fuscescens, assembly GCA_009936425.2. Taxonomy (NCBI): domain Eukaryota; kingdom Metazoa; phylum Cnidaria; class Scyphozoa; order Semaeostomeae; family Pelagiidae; genus Chrysaora; species Chrysaora fuscescens. Next base: position 7,068 of record JAACYV020012571.1, read on the forward strand.
CTGAATTCGATGCATAAATATCAACCTCGTATTCATATTGTACAAGCTGATGATAGTTCTGCTGCTGCATTACGTAAAAGTACCTTCACCACACATGTTTTCACAGAGACAGATTTCATGGCTGTCACGGCTTATCAAAATCCAAGGGTAGGCCTATAGTTTAGTTCATTAGTTACTTCCTTGCATATGGTTTGTTTCTATGTGTTCTGCTGTAGTGTGTCTTTGTATCTGAATTGCTATACAATGAAAGAATGCCTGATGCATGCAGAATCATGGGCATTTCAAAATGTTGCAATGTCGTTAGTTATAACTTCTCACGCACCTTGATCCTAATGCTGGCACTTGAATATCTCGTATTTATTTACTTATTTTCCGATTCGCATGAAAAATAAGGTCCATGGTCGCATTGTCTGTAAATGATATTTTTTTATATTTCAGACCACTCAGTTGAAAATAGAGCATAATCCTTTTGCAAAAGGTTTTCGTGGCGGTTGCAATACCGATCATTACGCCAGCATGAAAAGGTAAGATTTCATGGAATTTTGCAAACATGTATCCAGGTTCGACTCTCTACGTAATTACCTACAGTTTTAAACCAGGAAAGCCTTGTTCATCTTTATTTTGGTTATACCTTCCCTTTCATTCATTCCAAATTTTTAAAATGGCGGTGTTTGGCAGGGATTTTAGTTGCTAGCTTTTTACCTCCGTACGTAACTAAAGCATGAATTCTGCACATTCAATTCGTTCCTTAATTTGCTTTGAACGAAACAAGACACGCAAAATGCTGTCACGTGGCCACTTTATTTGTATCCACTTGAAAGAGAGGGCTGGACTCGAGTTAGTAATTTCTCTGAACTTGGTATGAAAATTGGGTGTGTAGAAGGTGCTAAGCTGTGAATAGAGTTTATATTTGTTGCAGATCATGTTTTCTTACAAAGGCGTGAAACATCATTTTGTCACCAACCCTGTCTCAGTCCTTTCTTTACATTTTTTTATGTGAATAATTCATTAAAAAGAATTTATCTGAACAAGATGCCACGTGATCATGTCACTGACGTCACTTTAAATTGCAATTTAATCAAACTCTTTCGCGTCTTTATTTCGATTTTTATGATACTGAAGCATTTTGACTAAAGCAACATATCTGAATTGGTTCAAGATCTATTTTATTACTTTCGTAATTTGACGGGACGTGTCTAAATGACATCAATAATTGAACCTTGCCGTTATATTCTTGGTCAATCCATATATTGTGTCACAGGCAAACGAAAGTTTGGTCGTTTCTGTCTCGGGTCAAATCAATTATTGATAGAATCTTAACATGACGTTTTCGCAGAGAGAACTCGTAATGAGCTGCTTTAAACTCAGATTTTCTCCACCCATTTCACGTTTCAAGACAATCAAGAAATCCGCAACCGCAGATATCCCCAAGCAATATTTCATCCGTCATTCATAATCAAACTCTTCTGTTTCTAAAATAGCACAGATTCATCCCACACATATTTACAAACCATTTCTGGGCATTCATACTTGCTCAGTCTGACAATCAGATCGCTCTCTTCGGGATTTCTTATTATGTAAGCCTAATAAGCTTGGATGAGATCACGTTTTAATAATATGCACAGTATCCAGGTATAATGCCAGCCAATGATATTAAGGTGGTAGGGTGGGTTTTTTTACTTGTGTGTGTTTTTATAGATACCATGAACAAGACTTGTATTATGCTGCGAAAAGAGCATACCAACCAGGAATGGCAAGCATGGCCGCTGTAGGAAGACCGTACGCTCCCATGTACAACTCACCCCCAAAGACTTATGCCGATGTTTACGGTGAGAATGCTAAAAAAATCATATTCATCTCTTCGTGCCTTTTCTCACGAGATCCTCACAGAACTACTGTAAGCTTGGCCTTGCTTGTGTTAATCCTACGCAATGGCCTTTTGAATTTATTTTTACTTGATGCTCGCTACTACTTGGTTCTTTGAGTTTTCTTCTTCTTTTCTCGCCAATTTTATCAATCAGATTCGTTCTTTCTTTTTTCTTAGGCCCGTCAAATTACAATACTTCTGAATACCAGTACCCACCTAACCAGGCCTACTTCTCTAAATCGTGCAGTCCTAATGAAAATTTGTGTTCAAACAATAAAGATGAACGTTCTTCAAGTACCTCACCATCGTCACCCGAATCCTGCGCAACTTCTGCGTATCCAAATGTTCCCGCGCCTCCTCTTACGCATCCACCAGCCCACGGTTATCCGGTTCCTGCTGCGGGTTATCTCGCGAATGGCATGTCATCCGTCTATGGTTATCCACAATCTCACTGCGGCATTTACACATCACCAACGGACAATATACACACAAGAGGTGAACATTGCATACGATCTGCTTACGGATGGTGATCGGATATGCCTCCGCTTATCATAATCTTCCCTCTTGACTTGAAACAGGCCTAGCTATAGAAATGCCATATTGGCAATTTTTCAAATAAAATTATTTCATTTTGTAACGTGTAATGATGTTAATTATTGCTTTGTTGACCCTTGCCCCAACCTTAACATTTGCATTACGTCTTAAGAATGTCTTTCTGTTTTGTCATTTTAAGTAGATCTAGCACTAGCATAAGCAAATTTGTTCGTGATTGTAATATATTGCTTTAATGCTATAATGCTATGCTGTAATATAAGTGTTTAAAAGATAAGAAAAACTGCGTATGTAGAGTAGTTACTGATTTTAGTAAAGCCTACGTAATGAATAAAGAAACAAAAGCAGTGAGTGGGTCTTTTTTCCTTCCTTGAATAAATGTTTTTTGTGGTTAGACTATTATAGTTTCCTATAACTTGGTAATCTAATGAATATGTGACATTCGTGACATTTAACTTTAACATCTCAATATAATGGTATTTGATTTCTCAGATTATGATCACCAAAATAAAAACGTTATCAAAGCCCCCACTGTCTTCCCCTCTCTGTCATTCTATGATTGTTCAGTTCTCGAAATCTTTCATCCTACTTTCTGGCAACCTGACATCTTATATTTGAAGCCTTCTTCCTTCTATAGTCCTTTAAAGACGGCATTAGTGCACAAAAGCACACCTGACCCTACTTCAGTGGGAAACCTTATTACAGGTGATGCCATCTGGCAGCAAAATGCACGCCATGGAGCGGGCTCTTCTTCAGAACCGCTTCTGGAGAGCTACCATAACTCTGACTCAAGGGGGTAAAAGGAGCTAGGGGTCATGATCTACGCCTTGACCTTTCTTGTGGTCCTTGTGAGAGAAGCCTTAATTGTTTGGGTACACAATGCTCGGTATTGCAACATCGTTAGATATAAAGCTAAAGAATCTCTAAATAACCATTATCAATTATCTTTAATGGTTGCGATCTTGCTGCTAGTTGAAGTGTAGATGGGATCCTAGTTTACTTACAACCATCAATGTACATAGATCTAACCAATTTTATTGTGAGAAAATTGTCACAAACATTTTGTGCGTTTTGGGTCTCTTTCTTTCTTTTGTTTTACGCTTTTATACAGTGTATGTTTCATTCCCTATCCTCTATAAACTTCTTTATTATCTGCAGTAGCCAAAACTAAAATGCCTTTTATTGCCATAAAATTAGAAATATGTAAAAGTTCAGCTTAGTTCAGTTTCATACATTTAAAATTCAACTACATATGATTTTATATTATAATAATTTCCTGAAAAATGTCCGGTTTTTTCTGCTCAGGTGTCGCATTTAGTATGTCCTGTGTTGTGTTTTCCGTTTTGTGTTTTGTTTTCTTTGTCTCGTGTTGTGTTCTGTGTTCATGTTATGATTTGCACTTATGAGCAACCGTAATTTTACGTTTTACGTTAGCAATGCATAACAACTGCGTTACGGATGTGACGTATTTGAGATCTGGGTGCTAGCTATGCGGTCTGTCAAATCGAACCATCGAACGACCTCGTTCTTTCTTGATCTGCACTGTGGCCTAAGTATTTTTGCTAGCTGAGAGAAGTGGGTGTGTTTCGATTTAAGTGTATTGCATTAAGTATTTGCTACGTATTCACAAGATCTAAGCTTTAATTCATTGGCCATTATCATTTGAGAAGATGTCGGATCAAGCTCAAAAATCTAGAAAGCAAGTTCGTGTTTGGTGTGATGGCTGTTATGATATGGTTCATTTTGGGCACGCCAACCAACTTCGTCAAGCTAAAGCAATGGGAGATTATTTGATTGTTGGAATACACAACGATGCAGAGGTAGCTAAAAACAAAGGACCTCCAGTTTTTGATGAACACGAAAGATACAAGATGGTTCGTGGCATCAAATGGGTTGATGAAATTGTTGTTGATGCTCCTTACGTCACCCAGATTGAGTCTCTTGATAAAAACAATTGTGATTTTTGTGTTCATGGAGATGATATTACTACAACAGCTGATGGCAAAGATACATATGAAGTTGTAAAAGGTGCTGGAAGATACAAAGAGTGTAGACGCACAGAGGGTGTGTCAACTACTAATCTGGTGGGCCGCATGTTATTGATGACAAAAGAGCATTTTGATCACGGCACTCCAATTTGCAGTGTTGATCCTCGAATGATCAAAAGTCTTAGTTCCAGCAATGATGCGACTGCCTACAGTCCATACACTGGTGTGTCACATTTCTTACCAACATCTAATAAGATTGTTCAATTTTCTGATGGTGTGGAACCCAAGCCCAATGACAAGATTGTATATGCAGCTGGGGCCTTTGATTTGTTTCATGTTGGATTGCTAGATTTCTTAGAAGAGGCTAAAAATCAAGGAGACTATCTTATTGTTGGTCTTCATACAGATCACGAGGTTAACCGTTATAAAGGAAGCAATTATCCCATCATGAACTTGCATGAACGTGTCTTAAGTGTTTTAGCCTGCAAGTTTGTCAACCAAGTTATTATTGGTGCTCCATATTTTGTTGACAAAGACCTCTTGAAGCAGTTCAAGGTTGGTTAATTTTTTGCGATGATATAACTTTCAGTTGTTCTGTATAGATCAGACTGACACAAAATGTTTTTCATACATTTTCTTAATCTTATTATTTGTTTTTCAGATTAATGTTGTTGTCCATGGTTCTACTACAATATCTCCCGACAAAAATGGACAAGACCCATATGAGATACCAAAGACCAATGGAATTTTTAAAGTTATTGACAGTAAAAATCCTCTAACCACAGCAGATATTGTAGCAAGAATTATCAGAAACAGGTTATTGTTTCATTTCACTTCTTTTCTAATAAATCATTCTTTTTACCTACCATCAAGCTGTTTGCATGACCAGCTGCAAAAAGGAAAAACTAAACAGCATAAAACTAATCTAACGATTCAATTCGAATCCTTTTTTTTCTGTTTTAACACAACATAATCATTAATTTTGCCTTTGCCCATAATTGCAGACATCCAAAAGTTCTTGTTACACTTTTCTTGATTTAATTTGCGGGATTTTAATATGAAACAATAGTAGAAAGTGTGCTAATTAATACAATGAATCTAAGTTGCAGAGCTGCAAAACAATCCTAATGCATGGGACTAAATATCACATAACATGAACATGGCATTACAAAGGAGCTGACAATTTTATGAGAATAACATACTGTATTGTATTGCATTGCATTGTTTATTCAATGTTAGTAAATACTATTATATTTATATTAACAGTAGTGCTATACACTAATTTCAGCTAACTTAAAGCAACTTCAAAGATTTCATGGGACAAATCATTTGTTACAAAAAGAACATGAACATTTATTTCGAGAGAAAACCTAAAGTTTTGATAAATTTATTATATAAATAATATTTTATTTTTTTACAATTAATTTAACTTGAAAGAAAACAACCAATTCTTGTGTATTTTATTTTAAGATTTGACTATGAGGCAAGAAATATGAAAAAGGAGGCAAAAGAGCTAGCAGTCATCAAGGCATATGAAGAATTAAAGAATAATAAAGCACCAAAAGAAGAAGCAGATGATGACAAATAATTGTAATTATTTTCCTTTATTTTTTGGAAGACATGGGTAAGATAAAAAGAAGGTAATTCAAATCTTTTATTTTATTTAATTCCCATTACATTAGTAGGTATATTGACCAATTTTAGGTAGATTAATTATACTAGAAATACGTACTATAATAACAATAATAATATTTATATGCTAAAAGAGAATATGAGGCTTACAGCCTATCCAACCCTGGAATGTATATCTCTGTATCAAACTTCAGTAATGCATATCCGTTGATTTCATTAAACTTTCAATTTCTAGCTACCACTGAATACTACGAATGTTTCAACAAAGTCTTTAGGCCTTTTTAACTATACTCACTTATAACAAACTTGGTGACCTTTAGTTCAAAAAATAGAAGACCGTATTTTTAAACACTTCCATCCTTAAAGGATCTAAGTTAGATAAGGTGAATAAGGCATTCTTCACTATTTAATTCCATATCCAGTATCAATATTACACGTTATCCTAATTTAGAGTGTTTTTTTTTATCAAGCATTATCGTTAATAAAACTCTAATTAAGTAGTTTAAAAAGAATCATATAATTTGATTTGTTTTGGCACATTTTTCCCCATAATAGCTTTATCTTTTGGGCCCACATTGTGCCTTTTTGAGTACCCTCGATTTTGGGCATTTTTGACCCCTTTTGCCTTAGTTTTATTAACCTTTTGGGCCCTAAACTGCGACTTTCTAAAACCCCTCGATTTTGGGCATTTTTGACCCCTTTTGCCTCAGTTTATTCACCTTTTGGGCCCAAAATTGCGACTTTCTAAAACTCCTCGATTTTTTGCATTTTTGGCCCCTTTTGCCTTAGTTTTATTCACCTTTTGGGCCTTTCTGAAATCCCTCGATTTTGGGCATTTTTGACCCCTTTTGCCTTGGTTTTTATTCACGTTTTGGGCCTTTTTCAAATCCCTCGATTTTGGGGAAATTTGGACCCCTTTTGCCTTAGTTTTATTCACGTTTTGGGCCAAATTTGGGCCTTTCTGAAATCCCTCGATTTTGGGCATTTTTGACCCCTTTTGC
>JAACYV020012793.1:0-14091 GCA_009936425.2 Chrysaora fuscescens
TTTCTCAAAAATTTAATCAAGGTCCTCCGCATGTGCGAGCATTTTGATGTTTTTTTATATTTTTAGCCATAAAACTTTAATTGAGCTGTTTGCCTCAAATTTTTTTAGTCCTTGCTCTAGCTAGTGGCCACTACAACACTTCTGCAAAGTTTAGTTGACATCATGCATGTAGTTAATTTTCTAAATTTTTTTATTTAAAACTGAAATTTAGGCCATTATGATGATGATTATGCCAAGATTATGCAAATTTTTTTGAATTTTTGAAGCCCAAAAATTTAATCATCCCTAATTACTTCCCATTACACTAAAATATTTAGCCTCATATTGCTGTAAAAAATGTTACGTAGGTTGTATATGAGCTACCTTAAATTGATTAAGTAATGGGTTAAGGGCCATCTCGGCCTATATAACTGTATTGCAAAAAAAAAACAATAACAAAAAACAACAAATACAAACGGTACAAAACATCTAGATAACATAGTTACAGGGCAGAGAATCAAAGCATAGTTGTTAGAAAAAGCACGTATTTCCTATTAACTATGATCAAAGTGATAAATTAGTACATTTATAATATGTCATGCTGGCGTGCGGACGTGTTTTCGAGAGCTCTGTGTCAAATGTAATTCCGCGACTGAAAGAAATATATTAGTTCAAACTAAAATAGGATCTGTAATCTTAACACGTCATTTGGGGTACATTACTCGATAGCTCTTCATGAGTTCTGAGTTCTTCATGTATCCCTCAGCATAACATATTTTTTGAGTTTGAGTTTGCTGAACCTAGTCACCTAGTCAACGCCAACATTACAATACTATTTCTAATAAAATCATTTGAATTGCTATCCTGCAAAGTCTTAGTCACAAAAAATTCTTCACACCTAGCAAGTGATTTTAAAAGTTTCTTCAACTTGCTTCATCTGGGATCTGAGGTTGATGCTGTAGCAACCTGGTTAGCTTTCTCATTAACTTGATGCAATGCTTCTACTTTCTGGTTAGTGATGCCTGCTGATGCCAAGTCTTATTTTGCAGCTAAGCATTGCCTATTTATTGATCTCCTCGTTCTTTTAGGGCATAAAATCTTTCCAACGCTGTTCACATGCAGTTGAATGTGGTTTACTAAATGTTTACCTAAATAAAATAATATAGTAGGCGGAAGAACAACCGTTTCCTAGCAACAATAAGTGACGTAAGAAGCCGAAAGTCCAGATCTTCGAAGTGCGAAAGCAAGTCAAGTCAATACATTTTCGATTTTAGGAAGAAAGATATCATGATTCTATCGTGAATTGTTTTTGATTCTTATAAAGAAATGTCTATCATAAGAGTTTTTTGTAACTTTACACTGTTGTTTATTGGTCTATTCTGCTTGAAAAAATGCTGTGGTGAGATTTGTACAATTTATTTCCTTGTTTGTGTTTAGGCCATTCCAATGTTATTAGACAAATTGACAAGTCAATTTATAGGCCTGGTTCTAATAATGGCTTATGGTCTTTAGATCCCGTAATTTACTTAACTACTTGGTATTGCGTTGCTTGCAAACCAAATAATTACATCTCTGATTCAACGAGGAAAGAATAAAAGCGCATAAGTAGAACTGCAATACCATTGTTAACAAGGATCTGCATATTTATTGATTATTTGATAATTATTATCAAAACAATTAATTTTAGGATCCTATATACCGATGTGGTCCTGTGATTTTGATAATGGGTTGTGTCACTGGCTCCAAATGAAAAATGATGATGTTGATTGGACATTAGAGGATGGATCTGTTCATGATCGATATGATCACACTAAATTGCTAGGTATGCCCAATTCTAAATGCTTCACATTTAAATATATATAGCATGCCTGAAGTAAAAATCTTTTATGTGCATGTTTGCAACCACATAATGATGGCAGATTATGCCATATGCTCATGATATAATAGAAAGATGTATAATACCTCGGATGAAGGTTTAAAGGCAAAACATGAACCACACAATGCCTCGTTCGATTCCTGCCTTGACCATCCCCCCAGGATATCCCCCAGGATATTTAGAGTCTGCACAGTATAATACTTCAGAGGAGCATGGAACTTTGGAAAAACACTGAACAGGAAAGCAAATGGTTTCCCAATATTTGATGCAATACATTGTCTTCTATTTGCCGAGGAAGTACCTTGCAGTTGCAAGAACTAGTTATTGGATTAGGATACCTTTATTGTTCAACAGGAAACTCAGTTTTTTACCCTATGAGCTATATTTCTCTAAAAAAAAATTAATAAAAAAATAGGTTCCATTATTCCTAAGCATGGACCTCCTATTGTGTCATGTGAATTGGCAGAATTCAGAAACTGTTAGAAATCTTTGCGTTCCTCCAGAAATTTCAAAACAATGAACGAGGCTGCTAATTATTTGGCTTTCAATCCCGGCCCCTGGGCATTTCGTAAGATGTTAATGCCTGGGCCCCGGGCATTTGCAAGCAAAATGTTCCTGGGCATTTTTGCACACAAATTTTGGTCACCCCAGGGCTGCCCGGGGGGGGGGTGGTCAGCATAGGAATTACTTCATTATTGCTTTCTGTTGTCCGTGAATTAGTCAGCTGGCTTTTTGCATGGAAATGTTTCAAGAGAAAATCTTTTCCATGAAATGCTTAGCCCTATATTGTCAACCTTTTAGAGAACATATCATAGTATTTTGGCCTCCTAATATCTTATTGTATTTGTTATAACCCACTGTATTCCTGATGAATAAGAATACTTTGTTAAACAGGCTTATTACTTAAGCTTCTGTGAAATGTTTAAACAAGATTGTATTTTCTTAATCTTTGTATATATTGCAGGAAAATACTTAACGATAAATAATGCAAATGAAGGTGAAAAAGCAATTCTGATGTCTCCCACTTTAAGACCAAGCAATGGTTCGTGCAAGGTCAGTCATTTAAGCACAATTTCTTCAAATTGCTACTTACTAATACTTTGCAAAAACAACGATTTAACAAAAGTTTAACAAAATAGCTGATTTGTAATAATATTTTAAACTATTTGCTTGAGATGGTTGAATTTCAACTGGTATTCAGCTAGCTGATACAGTTCTGTTCTCTGTAAAATATTTATTGAATTTTTACTGAATCAGGTCAGATGATCAATTGTATATCTGATAAACTGCAATTATTGTAATCATTTTTTTTCCATTTTTCCAGATGATTTTCTCCCACCTCAAGGAGGACCAAAGCTCTTCAAGTAAACTTGAAGTTTTCATTGTTACGAAACTTGGTAGAACGTCTTTGTTTCGTTCCTCAATTAGATTTACAACTTGGAAAAAAGAGGAGTTAATCTTGAACAGTTTTAGTGAATTTCAGGTTGGATTTTAGACTTCTTATTTCTTAAATAACTTTTAGATCCTGGGTGAAAACATAAAAACATTTAAAAGAAGAACCAAGGGAAAACAGAGAATCTGATAAACTGCCCCTGAAACCAACTGCTCTTAAATCTATGAAGCTGCTGTTCTTTCTGTTGCAAAGTTTGTAATCAAAACTTCTGAATTTTTAAATTGAAGCTTGTTTGTACTGCAGACAACAGGATTGACCAATCTTCTTTTCAATTAACAGATAGAAATAGTGGCAACTGCTGGAGATTGGCATTACAGAGATATTGCAATTAATGACATCCTTTTTACGGATGCTTGCATGACTGCTGGTAATTCAACCATTTATTCATATGCACATTTTTATAGATATAGATTTAACATTAACCTTGTTTGAAATGAAACATTGTTTTCTGGATGAAAATTTCATTTATTTTTGCATGTGGTAAAAACTTTAAGTGTTCCACTCAAACTACCAGCAATAAAGGTTAATAATTGAAACCAAAAGATAATAAAATTTTTAGATAATTTGCAGCGGTATTCATTGTGTCGCACACCTCCAGTCTGTTGCTATTGAAATTTAACAATACAAGTACATTATATATCAACTGCCATGTACATTATAACAATTGACATCTATTCGTCATAATCATAAGCTAATCATAAAACAAAGATTAGTAGGTACATGTGTGTCGTACAGTAATGTGAAATTACCCAGTAGCTTTCCTATTTCCCATAAATATACTTTGAAATTAAGCTTTTTGTTAATTCTTTCAAAGAAAAGTCATCTATTCATCTTATGAAGCTTTCAAAATCTCCAAAGCACAATTTTCCTGAAGGATTCCTTTCTGCAAAAAACAACAATACTTTTTCAAGAATTTGTACCCAAGAAAAAGGTAACTTTACGTTTTTGATTTTTCCTTCCTCTGCATTACATTACTATATTACAGAAATGCCACTATTTCTCATAGGTTGTTCTGGTATCTTTTCACTATTTTCTTATGCTTAGTTTATAGATATTGTGATTAAATTCATTGTTGGATAAAAAATAAAGTCAGCCACACCTGATTTAGATATCATATCTCAGAATTTTTGGTTGCACTAATAAGTAAATGTTGGTCTCATGAGAATATTTTTAAATCCTCTGCGTGTTTGCTATATAAATGTATGACCTATGTTTATTTTTTTTACAGCAAAGTTAGCCTGCATGCAACTAGGACTTGCAGATGTTCTTGTTCAAAGTTCTGCTTCAAATGGTTATTATTCTGGGCAGACAATCTGCCAACCAAGTAATATCACCTCACCTGCTGCACTGGGCTGTTCCAGTAATAGCACAGGCTGTCAAACAGGAGTTTATTGGAAGTGCAAACAAAGTAAGCCCTTATGTTTTTTGAATTTCTAAAGTTAAGTAGGTTAAAGTAATTAGTTCGATTGCTATTGACTCTTTTGTTCAATAAGACTTTACAAAATGCAAAATGTGATGATGCAACTAATGTCCTTTTTACATTGACACCAAAAATACTGTTTGTTTTCTTTTGGTCTAATTTTTTCCACCAGAAGTACTATTGTTCAGAGCTAAGATATCTTTTACAGCTGGGATTGCTACCTGCTGCTAAGAAAGTAATGTTTTTTCGGGTTTCTGATACAAAATGTTAACATTCTCTAATTAATTGTTAGTTGGTATAGGACAAGGCACTGATTCCTGAAAATAAAGTGTTTATGATATTGAGGCATTTTAGACAAGTTAGAATCATTTAAGCTTTGATGTTTGATTTGTATTAACTCTTTAATAACAATATTCCTTTTTTGTAGATTATCTACCCATCTGTCCTAAATTGACACATACAAGCTGCACTAGTTCAGGAATCAGTACAAAGTGTATTTCAACCTCTCAAATATGTGATTATGTCAAGGACTGTCCCGGTGGCGAGGATGAATCAAATTGTTTGAGAAGCAAAAGATGCAATTTCGAAAAGGACACATGTGATTGGCGTGCTTCCAAGAACACCTTCTTTGAATGGGAAAGATACAAAGGGTTAACTGATGGAATACGTAGGTTTTTTGTTGTAAATGGAATTAGAATATAAATGGAATTAGAATGAATAATAGGTAGTATTATGCTGCATCAAATTTTGTCACCTTTAGAAGAGCTCTGGTTGAATTCCACTTAAAAGGATATTCAATTGTTTGAAGTTTTAATTTCAAATCGGTGGGTTTCTTCATTCTTTTTAGTGATACAAACTGTACTGGTTTCAGCTTTCATTTCAATTTATTTATAGCAATGTCACAGTACTATATGCGGGTCGACACCAGCCATGCTCCTGATACAACATCAGTAGCTAATCTGAAAATGCTGCATGCTGTTCAAGGTAAATATCAATTTCACTGCATATAGACCACAACCTTTATATGTCATTATAACCTAAGCTGTTTAATCATATATTAGCTGTGTGTTCATATCTTGTTTTCTCCCTCTAAATCACTATGAAAGCATTTTCTTACTTTTTCTAGTATAGTTGATTGTTTCATCATCTATTTTGATAAAAATTAAATCAATTAGTTTTGTTGTTCATCCAACAAGTATGTTCAGTTATGTCCAAGAAAATGACTGACTGCTAGCTATCAAATGTATTTACAAATCAATTAACATATGAAACTTGCCACAATAGCATAAAACAGTCAAAATCATAATAAACCATGTAAATCTAAAACAAAATACATAATATTAACTAACTAGCTACTTATCCAAATTCTTTTCCAGGACAGAAAAATGGGTCATGTGCTCTGAGATTTTATTATCATGTCACTGGCAGTTGGGGTGGAAATATCAGTCTGATTGTAAAAGAGAATGAGAAGGATAGAAGTATTTGGACTAAGAGAAGAACAGGAAGACGACATGACATAAAGTGGCACAGAGGCGTTGTTCAGTTACCTAAGAACTCACTGTATAACGTAAGTCATTTTTTGTAATTTTTTGTAATTACTTTTTAAGAGAACTGAGAAAGAAACTAAAATTGCAAATATGAATCATCCTCTAAAAGGTAATATGCTCTGTTTTTCAAGATGCAACAATTTGCACGTAAGTATATTATCTATTGTTGTCTTCTCAATCTTGTCAAAATTTTACTTTGATTGACTATTTTCTAAATTTCGCAACATAAATATCGCAAATTCAAAGGCAAAACAGTTTCTAGCTAATAAGCAATACAAATAATGTTGGCTTCTTACAGTTATATCCTTTTAATCTATTTCTTTGCTGCCCTTGAACTGAGTTGTAGAATTTCTTTACAGCTATTCTTTCGAGCCTCTTATGTTGGTGGCCGGAGAATTGGGGAGTTTGGGTTGAACAACGTGTCATTCTCAGAAAGCTGCAAGTTTGTAAATTACACAATAGGTGAAAATTTCTTAGGTTTAAATTGATAATTTTTCAGGATTGAGTAGGAATGGTATCTTCATTATAGCTCTTATTTTATCAGAATTAGAATGTTGCAACCTTTATAGGAAGTTTCCAGGTTGTATTTTTTTTTTATACTTCTCCCCTATTCTCCAGAATAAAACTTTATATTCAAATTGTGGAGAGGAAAATCTTTTAAAAATATATCTTCATCTTCTGCTTTGTAGGACATGTTAACATGACATCTTCATTATTCCGTTGCCAATCTGGAGAAGTCATCCAACGAATTCTGGTTTGTGACTTCAAAGCAGATTGCTATGATGGAAGTGATGAAGTGAATTGTGGTAAACACAGTTTTTAGATTATCTACCTGTTAATAAAAGTAATTCGCAGTCAATGTCATTTGCTTTGTCATTTACGATGATAAGCCATACTATAAGTAAATATAAATAGAATTTGTTTAAATGCCTTCAAAGCGTGGTTTTAAATAACACCAATAACGAATTTCCTCAATTTGTTTTTCTCGATCGATTTTCCAGGGAATAATGTTGGAAGATGCAATTTTGATGCCTCACTGTGTGGCTGGACTTTAGGACAGGATAGCATGGGTTTGATGAAGAGGTGGAGAGGAAATACGCCATCTTCTTACACTGGACCTCAGAAAGATCATACAAACAAATTAATAAGTGATTCAAAATTTTACAAATATCTCTCGATATCCCTCACTTGGCTCTATTTATTTCTTCACTTCACTAGTTTTACATATCTAAGGTCAAAATGGTCAGCGAATTTCTCAAAAAACTACATAGTTTCTGTGATTGTGTGATTTGATGTTTCTGACCGATACAAATTCTGTGACTGGTAATGTCGATAGTTTCGTACCTTGTAAATTTGGAATCAGAATTTACTCTCGCATTGTCCTGGGGACTTGAAGAGTAAAAGTTTTATGAATAAGTTTGGGTGATCATTGGCATTCACTTAGGGATGAAATCATTCTTTGTACCGTCACATATTAAAATATATTGTACATAATTGCTGAATGTTTGGTGGTAGCTACTTTAACGGAGCTCAAGCTCAACAGTCTGGTACTCAAAGGAATGTTTTGGTTGTGGCTCCTTTATAGTTTTATTTTTGGTGATAATTTTTGCATTACAGCCAAGGTATACTTTTAATTCAGCAACAGAAATGGCAGCATAAAGATACTCATCTTTTTCAGGTGGATACTACATGTATCTGGAGGCAACTGATCTAAAAAATGGTCATTATGCATATCTGTTGAGCAATCTACTTTCCAGACCCAACTCTGGAAAATGTACAGTGAGTAAATTTATGATTTTTAGTTCAAATTTCAACAATATTATAATTGCAGCAAGCTTTACTTTTTTCTATCTCTTATTGGCCACGCATATCTTAAGCAAAGAGTTTCTGTTCTTGCCTTTGATATTGTGATGTTTATCTTGCGCACTTCCATGTTAGTTTGGGGTGAAAGTTGAAAATGAGAGTTTCTTAATTACTGAAAGTGTTTTTTCTCTTACTTTGTGTATCTTTGCTTTGGACAATGTATATTTCTTACCTGATGAATTGTGCAGGCTACACTTCTCAACAATGTGATTCTCATAGCACAAGAAAACTTTACCGTAGATTTGGCAAATATCTTTGTTTCGTTGATGGCTATCTCCACAAAATTGGCGATCTGAATTATAACTTGTTGTATCTCCAGAATCTCTTCTTGTGCTGGGTTGTTTTCCAACACAATTTGGCATGAAGTCATGTGTATCAGCTTGGCATATCATTAACTTAACATTAGCTTTAGATGTTTCTGCCGTCCTGCATATGTCGACAAGTAAGGTTCCTGTAACATGTACGCCTCACAGAATTATTGTGAATTTCACAGACGATCCTGTCGCGTATCTATTCATCATTGACAGCTCAAAAAAGCACAAGTTGCTGCAAGGGCCTGTTAAGCCATATCATCAGTTTCAATTGATTAACCAGGCTCTTGATTTTCCTATCTTATTTTCATAGTTTCGTTGGTTTTATCACATGTACGATAGATATGAAAGGTTTGGAATGGGAAAGCTTCAGATTATTTTGTACAGCCCAATAAAAGGATCAAATAAAGTTCTTTGGACAAAACAGTACAATCAAGGCAACTCATGGCATTACGGAAGCGTCACATTCAATGTAGATTCCCTGAAATTTCAGGTGATTTTATCATTTTCATGAGATTTTTTTGCTTGAATAACTACTAAGCCTAAACATCGGTATCAAAAGTATTCCCTAAAGAATTAATTGTCAAGCTTTTCTGCTCTTCTCTTTGTTTTTTGCAATTGCTGCACTGTGCCTAATTTTACCGCTTTTTGATGTTGATTTTATATAGATAAAGATTCTTGCAGTGCGTGGATCTTCCTATCGTTCTGACGTAGCCATTGATGACGTATCATTCTCTAGTGACTGCTATGAAATGTCAAGTATGGTTTGAGCATTTTTTATCAATATTCGAGAAAGCTAGTTACTGAATAGATTTCTCTAAAAATGTTTGTAAACTCTTTTTAAACTTGCCACTGAATAATGCTTTCAAAATGTGAGCTATGGCAATTAATTGAAAAAATCAATTTGAAACTTTTCTAATGCATTGGCTTGGCTTAAACCTTCTTGAAATAAATTCTTCCTTTGATGTGATTTTTTAAATTTTTAGCTTTAGCTGCGCCTGTTGTTGCTCAAAGTAAGTTTATACATTTTACGTTTTAATAGTTAATTATGGTTAAATCGTCAGTGAAACAAAAAATTGAAGTTTGAATTTAGCATCACACCTAGCTAACGATCATCAACTATGTTCCTGTGTTGAATTTCATATCTTGCCATTATAATCAATACTTGAGCTTGCAGCTCTTGCTGTAAAATTAGATTCATCGACACTCTTAAATATAACTGGTTTTCGGCATACTTTTTTGCAGTTGTACTTGATTATATCGAAAGTTGTTCTATATGTCTAAATGCCAGAAGCCGCTATCTGTGTTTTCAAGTCTAGCTATTAGTTATCGTAAAAACGAAGAATATAAGTTACCATGTTGCAAAAACTTCTATGTTGTTTTCCGTGATTTTCATCTTCCAAGGCGAATTTTTTTCTCTCGTGTCTTGCATAGGTCTAGAGATAATAGATCTGTTTTTAACTACTGACACAGTAATTTACACAATTCGGTCATGTCTATGAATGACATATCTTTAAATAAAAATTTGAAAACTTGTTTTATTGAGTTTTTTCTATTGAAATGGAGTTTTCCCATACCGTGCTGTATTATATTTTGTGTGGCTTTCGTTTGCTGTAAGATAGACATAAAAATGAATTGAAAGCTGAATTTGCTCATGACTTTCAAGTGGTCACACGTTCTCTTTCCCACCAACATTTTATTTTGCCTTTGAAATTTGGTTATTCCGTAATTCTAAGTGTCTGAAATTTTTCTGATTTCTTAATTTAGGTTGCAACATAACTGGTGGCACATTTTATAGCGTTGTCGATCAAGGTGGGACAATCTTGTCTCCACATTTCTCTAACAGAATTCCCGAACCATTGGCTTGTAAATGGACAGTTACTGTTCAACCTGGACACAGAATCTACCTCAAGTCGAATTATTTCATATCAGGTCAGCGTTTGTGTAATTTCGATCGAAATTGAACAAAAGGGATTTTATTAGACGAGTATGAGTTATATACAGTTGGTTAGGATAGTACTGGGACTGTAACAATTTCACTAATAAGAGGGTGTTAGAACACATGCTTAAGAAATCAGTCACAATTCATCTAAATAGTAATTTAATTTAAATAACTCTAAGCTAATCATTTAATGGTTGGCTGTAGTTATTATATTAATTTTGTTGATGTATCAAAGGATAATACAATCAAGCCCAATCCTGAATAATGCAATGCTAATAATGAAACATGAAACGTGAAATAGAGAGGACGCAGTATTTGGTGTGTGCGATTTGAATTTGGTGTGAGCGATTTGAATTTGATGTGAACGATTTAAATTTGGTGTGAGCGATTTGAATTTGATGTGAGCGATTTGAATTTGATGTGAGCGATTTGAATTTGGTGTGAGCGATTTGAATTTGATGTGAACGATTTGAATTTGATGTGAACGATTTGAATTTGATGTGAGCGATTTGAATTTGATGTGAGCGATTTGAATTTGGTGTGAGCGATTTGAATTTGACGTGAACGATTTGAATTTAGTGTGCCCTTATGTGCCACCGTTGGTGTGCACTTATCGGCCACCGTAAATTTGACCATTAGTTCTTCAATCATTGGCACACCAACATTCTTTATACATTGCAGCAGTCCTTTTCAGCATGTTATTTTTCTGAAATTTGGTTTGAACGAATTCAATCTGTATTTAACAGTTGCTCTTTTGTAGCATGGTCGGACTGTTGTGTACCAGACCTTTTAGAAGCATTTTTTCCTATACCTATGCCACATAGCAAACCCCTATCTAGAATCCACTTCTCCGCTCTCATATAATCTACTTTCCTTCTTCATCAGGTACTTCATCAAAGGCCTACATGAAAATAAATGGTAGCGTCAATGGCAGTATGATGGTTGGAGGTATAATAACAGGAAATAGAGCGCCGTTTTATTTAATATCATCTGGGAATATTGTTCAACTGGAATTCGTCACTGAAAAATGGAGCAGATCTCTTCCATTTTTGTGTATATTTAATACTACAGTGGCACCAGGTAAACAGAGTTGCATTGTCAATTGTTTTATTGTCATTGTGTATATTTGGTTTTCAATCATAAAAATGCATACTGATTCTTTTATCTTTTCAAAGCTTTCTTTTTGCATTTATCGGTTGTCAGTGACATCCACTAAGGGCTTTTGTGCTTTTACTGTTTACTCGCATCTTCCCCAGTATTTTTACTCCCTTTCAATGGTAATTTTTGCATTGACGTAGCTCCCTTAACTAATTTTTTCGTCACTGCTATTGTTTACTATTTCCTATTTCAGCACAATCTCTTTCTGATGTATACAATACAACAAGCCCTGGTATGCTCTCTTTTTTAATATTATTTAATTTATAAATTGTGCAGTTTCTCGATAAATGTTTTTAGAATTATCCGGTTTGGTTCTTGATAAGATTGGGAAGAAAGATTAGGATTGGGATTAAGATGAAGATTGAGATTAAGATTGGGTAAAGCACTTTCGTGATGACCATCCCCTGTTCAAACGAAAATTTGCACGTTGCGATTATGTGAAGAAGTTCACAATTATGCGAAGTGATGGGAAGCTAAAGAAGAAGAAACAAAAAAATGAATAAAAAGTTGGTTGCTTTTCATACTTTAAAAATATCCGATCAATCACTTCCTGAGCTATGACATGTTTTTTTCAGTTATGTTTTTTTTCAGGTACTGAAAAATTTACATCTGTTAGAAGAGGTGAGAATTCAAAGTTTGTTTGCATCTTATTTGTTTTATTTTTTTCATCCTCAGAATCTCACTTTCTGCTATTTTCTTTTCTATGGTATATCAGTTAATTTACCCAATATTTTTTTAGCGTGCCGGTCTGGTATTACTCATCAGAACTATGCTAGTGGCTCTGGAACCCTTTCCTCGCCCAATTACAATGGAAGGTATTGGGATAATATTGATTGCATATATCGGTTTGTTGGAACACCTGGATACCGTGTATATGTCTCTTTCACTTTATTCCAGACAGGTAAGGAACTAGATGAAGTTCAACTTCTAAATGATATTTGATATTTGCATTAAAACTTGAAGGGAAAAGAGAGCCACAGAGTGTAACAAATCACAGGTATTATTGTGTCTAGAGAAATATCTGGTTTACGGAATTTCAGTCAAAAATTCTCAGTTTACTACATGAATTTTCTGAAGCAGCAGCTCCATCAGACATCCTTGGCTAACCATATATCATTATTCCAAGTTTTAGTTTTGCCGCTTCCATCTTTTTTGAACTAGTAAACACAGCTTGTAAAGACCGGTCAGTTGTGCATTGCATTGTTGGCAGTTGCTTTTTCGTGGAATGCATCGACTCATCTTTTCGTGTTTAATTTTTTATAGACCTAATTTTTCTAAATAATAGCAAAAATAGGCAAAAACATGGCAATCTTGGGGAAATTATCTTTAATTAAAAGGCGCTAGGGCTGTATGCTAGTTGACAAGGCGTTCGGCTCCTGGACAAGAGGCAGCGTGATTGAGTCACGCTAAGGGCAATTTCCAGCAATTTCAACCATGAAGCAAGTCAAATACAAATCAAAATTGAACGTGTAAAAATCAAGAGTTCCCTTTACTGTTGATTGCTTTCCAACAGCATCAAAGACCTTAGCTCTGTTAAATAATGAAGACAAAATTAGAATGCACATCAAGGGTACTCCAGTTATTCCAACCTGTTTTTAAACAGCTGAATTCTTAATTAATAAGTTTTGAAATGTTGGCTGCTTAAAAGCTTTGATTCATTGGATTTATCTTGGTTCAAAAGGGTTATATGTTATTGTCCCTTGTCTGATCATTGTAAAGTGATTGCACAGAGTGAAAGGCGAGTAACTAGAAATAACCAACGGTATCTCTGTTCGCTTATCTGTTCAAGACAATTCTAACGAACAGCAGCTCCTTCACTGCAGCACCTTCACAGCTGCACCTTTTCGCTTTGTGACGCTTCAGTACACAGAATTTTTCTTGACACGAAGTAAACTGAGTGAGATTCTATTTTTATCACACCTTTCACGTTTTTATTTTTCTTGAAGCTGATGTTTTAATGACGATAGATCCTTTGCAGAAGGCAATTCTAAATTTTTTTGCCATTAACCATTTATTTGATTTTCAGAGAAAACACATGACTTCATTGAGGTACATGGGATTCTTGGTCAGTCTAATTTTTCGGGCAGTCTTGTGCCATTTTACTTCATAACAACGAGCAATTTGTTTTCGATTCGATTCAAAACAGATCGTTCTGTCACTAAAAGAGGATTTTCTTTCGATTTCGCACTAACGATGCAATCACGTGAGTTCTTATCATATAATTATATTTTTTTTATCGATAATTTACTGTACTTTAGGCTTTTTTGTCTTTGACGAGGATATGTGGTATTTGAAATAATGTAAATCGTAAAAATGAAAAAATGTAAAATTAAAACAGTGTAAAAATGAAAAAATGCAAAAATGCAAAAATGAATAATGTAAAATGTAAAAATGAAAAAATAGAAATTAAGATCATGTCAAAATGAAAAAATGAAAACCCGTAAAAAGAAAAACTGTGAAATGTAAAATGTAAAATGTAAAATGTAAAATGTAAAATGTAAAATGTAAAATGTAAAATGTAAAATGTAAAATGTAAAATGTA
>JAACYV020013126.1:0-14083 GCA_009936425.2 Chrysaora fuscescens
GGGCAAAGTACAACTATGACTTCAGTTATCAATCTTGTTGATCTTGCTGGAAGGTATTTTTTGCACTAATATATTTTTTATACTATATTATATTATGTTTTGTGATTTTTTGTTTACAAAAAGTCGTTATCTATATTAAAGCTCTTAGAGCTAGTCATGGTACAAAATGGCTTTAACGGTGTATGTTGAAGACAGCTTTAGTAGTTGAACCATTTCCTATATGATTTCACTGACAGAGAACAAAGTTTTTAATGTGTGTTTTTCACTCAATTAATCATATGCATTTTGCTGATGGTGAAACGCTTGAATAACAACGTCAAATGAACACTCTTCAGTAGAAGGGAAGCAGGCATTAATTTAAGGAGTTTTTTTTTGTCACTGTACAAAACGGAGTAAAATGCAGTTTTTGGGTCCAAAGGTATGACAAGAGGGCGTGGCAATAGGTCTGACGAGATGTCTTGCGTCGATAACTTCAAGTATATATTTTTTGTTTGGGACTTTATGATGACGGGCGTTATTTTTTCCAGAGCATGAAGCGATATTCAAATTCAAAAATCTTCAATGATTCTATTCTATTGTGTTTATGACTAATTATTGATTATTTTGATAATTAAGTTTGGTTTGAGTCGAGTCCCACTTCTAGCTTAATACTATTATCTCATTTGATTCTCGTATGTAATAATTTTGTCCTTTTTTCGGAAAGCATCCTAAACAGCAGCACTTTGAGTATGAAATGCAGTATATAGCAGAACTAAAATAATTAATCGCTGCCCAAAATTTAATTTGTCACTGCTCATTTCCGATTCATCACTGCATAAATTGATCATCACTGCACCTTAAATTAATCCTTGGAGGGAAGAGTACAACTTGGCCTACCACAATTGTTATGCTTACATAAGCTGAGGCTCGAACCAGAAGTTTTTGACCAAAGTGCCATTCACTAATTAACTGCATTGCAGAGATGGCTTTTACAGCTCAAATCCCCTTTGCAACCAAAATATTACTTGTGCAGCTGTCAAGTACCTTAAATGCCCTATTATTTTCGCTTTCATTTCAAAATATTTATATATGCATAGACTAACTTTTGCTAACTTATATCCTGATTTTTTCCATTAAATGTTTGTTTGAGTATGATATAAGTGATATTTATTTACTGCACGAGTTTTAACCTCATTAAATATGAAATATGATAATAATAATAATGCGTATTTCTGTACTAGCCAGGACTAGGTATTATTAGACTGTACATCCCATTATTAAGCACACCAAGTTACGTTTTCCCCTACTTAACGGTAAGTTTGCTTCGATTTCAGTGAAAGAGCAGATTCAACCGGTGCTACTGGTGATCGGTTAAAAGAAGGTTCAGCCATCAACCAATCATTGTCGAGTTTGGGCAATGTCATTAAAGGTAATAACGTGATTTGCCGCAATTTTGACGCGCAGCGTTACGTCAGAGCGTTTTTAGATGATACGGCAAAGCTAACAAATTTCAGCGTTTCTATTTCAAGTTTCTTTCAACTCTCAAGAAAAAAATGTCAGCGTAGGATTTGCGATATTTTCTTTCATTTAGCTATGTTTTTGGCTTTATTTGAAATGTCAATTTGAAATGAAAACGTTGTTGTACATAGAGAATTTCCAGTTTCTGGCAAAATGACTGTTGACTAATGAACAATCTGCACTTCTTATGAAGTCAGTTATAGTAAATACTTTGTCAGAATTACTGTATTTGATTGTCCTTCTTGGTATGCCTTGATCTAAAACTTCTCTTCCTTGTTCTATATTATTTGCTCTTGACTCTCTTGCATTGCCACTTTAATTTAGATTTGTGGTCCTGAACACCATCATCTCCATCACTATCATCAAGAGTGTAACCTTGAATGTTGATGCGCCCCATTTTATAACAAATTTCCTGCATTCATCTCTAATCATCGCTCCTCTGATTGTCTCTCTTGCAGTTTAGTGTCTCTCTTTCAGTTGAGTCCAGTCTTCCGGTCATCATTTTAAGCTAAGCTCGTGCTTGTCTTCCTGTTGATCTTTTGCCTTCCACATCACTGAACATTGAAGTTTTGCTGATTGTTTTTTCCCTGGTCTGTGGCCAGGCAAATCAGGTTCATCATTGTGTCACTCACTTACTCACACAGGCTGTCCTTCTACCAAACACTTTTCTGTCTTACGCTTAACTTCCTCCATGAAATCCCCTCATTCTTCTGAAAAGTTTCATGTAGAATGCTTTAGCTAGGTCGCTTTTTGTCAGACCAGTGCTCAAGACGTACAGTAATGTTTAGGTTGGAATCTCTCTAACGTGGGTAAAGTTTTGCACAAAGGTTTACTGTCTTCTGTTTCCAAACGGCGTCCAGTCTTGCCAGTGGCATGTTCTTCGCCGATTCTTGCGTTTGTAGTGCTTACTAAAAATAAATACTGACACATGCTTGACATCTGTATTTGGCATCATGGATATTCTATTTCAACCTTCCAGCTTCCAAATTTGTGCCCCAGCGTAAGCATTGGTCTTTAACAGAAATCATGTCTTGCAACAACTAATGTAGCTAGCTTGGTAATTGTTGCGTTAATAATGATACTATGTTAATATGTTTATTATGTTTAATATGTTTATTCTGCAGCGCTTGCTGATCAGAGTATTGGAAAGAAAAACGTTATTGGTAAGTCATTGAATTTTTGGTAAGCATACTTGAAATAGCTACAATACAGTTAATTTTGTTCAGCTTTTTATTTTCTTTATCTTTGGATTTACGTACATAAACAACCAAATACTTCAGTGGAACGCGTAATTTCCACTGAAAGGACAGTGTGTCTATTTACCTTTACGTATCACGCAGCTCCAAGTAGGTTCCTGCAAAACGTTTTGCTTCTATAGCCGTGCAGGGTTGATAACGACATAGAAATGCGGTTTCCTGGCGTTTTGTGTATCTTAGTTTCTTGTGTAAAGATTGTTTTGCTTGGCATTCTTATTGCAACGCCTTGATATTTCATATTTTTGTCACATGTAGCAATGGACAGTGCCGTGGCCTTTTCGTAGAGTGCTCGCCTCCGGTTCGGAGGTGGTGTGTTTTCAATTGCCGGCCAAGTAATACCGAAGGATAGTACTTACTGCCTCTCTGCTAAGCACTCAGCCTAAAGAGTAGGGTTGAGGGTGTCTGGTTGTCTAAGCAGGGACAGTAGTCACATCCACCTCCTACTCGCAATTGTAGCAGTGACTAAAACTGTGGTCGACAAATCATTATTTATTATTATTCAAAATTTAAAAGAGTCACAATTTTTGTTTTTTTAGTTCCATATCGAGACTCTACGCTAACAAGACTTCTTAAGAATGCACTAGGAGGCAACAGCAAAACGATTATGGTATGTCGAATAAATTGAGTATTTATTTATGTTTAATCCACGTTAAAGAAAGTAGGCTAAATGAATACAATATAACTGCAGCTTATGGCAACCTTTTCGGTTGTATGCATTTTATTAACTGTCAAGAGAAAGTGGAGGCTTTATTTTATTGGTGGGATTGGTATAAGACAAGGTTATGGCTCTAGATGTTTTGCTCGTATTCAACTCAGCTGATTTTTCCACTAATTTCTGTATTTCACATGTTTTTGTGCCCTGTCTCACAGAGTAATAGTCTGTTCTTATTCGATTTCAGATTGCAGCCTTGAGTCCTGCAGACATTAATTACGATGAAACGTTATCAACATTGAGATTTGGTAGGCCATCCTTTTTAAAGTTTCTCAAATGTTCTCTTTCGTAGTACTCTAGATCCCTACCCAACTCCTGGAACACCTTTCGATACTTCGACAAATTGTCTTAATCCTTGACAAATGCTATATTTTGACAGCAATAAGATTCAGAGCTATCACAAGATCTTCCTTGAGAGTTCCACTTTGGTAAATCAGCATTGTTTGGAGGGAAAATAAAAAGAGGCTTCCAGATCTGCAAAAGGTGCTGGCCGAAGTCTAAGAAAACTTAAGCTAATTCATTCTTACTCAGCTAGTAGAGATGGAAAATATAGTTTCATTAACGAGAGTGACTACTCGAGATGTTTCAAGGACTTCCTGCTAGCATTATGTAAAATGTGTTCAAAACCTGCTTTGATCGGAATTGTGCCAGATTTAATCCGTCCACTTGCGAGTTCGTAGAATTATATATAATTTCGAAATGTTTCTTTGTAGCTGATCGAGCGAAGTCAATCAAAACCAAAGCTGTTGTGAATGAAAGTCCAACGGAAAAACTCATCAGAGAACTACGAGAAGAAAATGAAAGATTATTAAACGCATTGAAAGCTGGTGGTGGTGTCCTTTTGGACAACACAGAACAACAACAGCAACAACAACAGCAGCAACAGACGGGGATATCCGAAGAAGGTAATATATCAAGATTTGTTTGCCTTCATTTTTCAGTAGTAATTTAACCCTAAAGCCTGGTTTCCATTAAGACGCATGGATCGCAGGTCCCGAATTTTGGCGTCTATATGAAAAGCAGGCTTAACCAAACAAACTGCAGCGATAGTAAGAAAGAAATTCCTTCATAAAGGCGTCTCTGTCGGTGATTGTCTCATTGTATTTATGTAGCACTGCAAATAGTTATTCTTTTTATATTTCTTTTTTTTATATTTCTTATCTTTCTTTTTCAGAGGTTGAAGAAATGAAGAAAGAGATGGAAGAAAGGGTATATCCTCCATTTATTTGCTCTTCATTATTAAATATTGTTTTTAATAAGAATCATCGCCGTCATTTTTGGACCTTGTCGTTTTGGTATCTCGAAGGAGACAGATGCCTGTTAATTTGTAGCCCCTTTGTCTGCCATCGCCCCAGGAAGATGTTGCACTTCCCCAGTTGGTTGATTGGCACATACATTTCCTATCTTTGCAATGCATGGATTTATGCGCTAGGCGAAGAGGGACCACTGAATAGCCTAGGGCTAATCTAAGCAGTGTGACCCTAGTCCTTCCTTTTCTGACGTTACCACACTATGTTATTCCTTAATGCCTTTGCCTGGAATTACAGAGTGCTGGGATTTTCTCTTCTCACTCTTCTACAACAGGTTTGGACTGAGACTCGCACTCACAACCCTCGCATCCATGGTTGTGCGTGCTCACCATTCTGCCATTCATGCTCTCACCTCCTAAAAGTACAGCATCTATGTATTTTACGTCCCATTAAACGGTTTTCGCAGAAGGAGGTTGGATATGTGCCTACCCTGCTGATGGGTCGAGTGAAAATTGCATTGTACTCGTCGTATTGCTGGGAGATGATCAATCATGCCTTACCATTAAAGGCCTTTCAATCAACTTCATCATCTATTTTCTATTTTTGGGCGTACTAGGAGAGCCAAAGTCCGTTCTCTTTAAATCTCTCTATCATTTATCAGCCTACTCAGTTTCAGCACTTGCTTCCCTCTCGACATAATCGTAACAAAATCTTTTGTGCTGTCCAAACACACCTTGGGCTTTATACTGATTTCTCGTTTACCTTACTTTGGCAGATGTCAATTAACCGTGCTCCTCGTGAGTTAAAATAACGTCCAGGTCTCCCGACTAAAAAATAAATCTTTCACGTCAGTGTAAACACTGTATCAACAATCAAGAATATTACATTAAACCTCGCATCAGTGAATCTCGCATCAGTGAAGCTCGCATCAACGCTTTTCCAGCCCCAATGCTCCTGCACAGTTGCGGCATTAGTTCGTGTTTTGGCACTGTTGATGATCATAAGAATTTCCGTGCTGACAGGAAGTAGTTGTTGCATCATAACTCCCACTAAACTGCCCAACACTTACATCTGCTCGGCCATTAAAAAGCCTTTGGCATCTTTGACTATGCAAAGTCAAGCCAAATTAATTTCAAGCTCCTTCCCATGCCATCTCGTAGCGATAAATGGACTGTGAGAGCATTATAATCATTTCAAAACAGAACCTTATCCGTTGTGTGACGACTAGGGATACAGTAACAGATTTTTTAGGATAGTACAATTGAACAACAGTCAAATCTGCTTATTCAGAAATCTCTTCACGTGTCTACAACAGACGTCCGTATGTAACTGCTACAAATGTGTTACTCATTTACCATTGCAGATACATTTTGTGTATTGAGAATCTCTGCAAAGCGGAAATCATAATTTGGTACCGATAAGGGAAGGCTCTAAATAATCTAGCAATAGACTGATGAAGAGTTAAGATCGAAACGTTGTCATTTTAATATAGCAAATTCCGACAGTATTTATTTTCAAATTATATCTTGTTATTTTCTAATTATATCTCCCAACGGCTATACACACAAAAGTAAATTTTTGTTACTTTTTACAAAGGAAGAGATAGGAAACATCTGGAGGAACCTTGATTTTATTGGGTATAACATCTTTAATATTTCTTTCGTAAATAGTTAAAACAGAATCAGTTGGAAATGGCAGAGATGAAACAAAGTTGGGAAGATCGACTAAAAGAGCAACAAGCATCTTCTAATGTAAGATTTCTTTAAAACCTTTTTTCAAATATTAATTTATTGAGGCTAGTCTTCTTCGTTTAGTATCTGTTAGAATATCCAAAAGAGCAGTTAATCTCAGCTTAAAATTATTGTCTCCTCTTGTTACCACATTGTGCCGTGGCCTATTAGTACAGAGCTTGCCTCTTTTTACCAGATACTTTTAAAATAGTGCTGTTCCAAGGGGGGACACTCGTTTTTTGGTATTTACGAGAAATCTAAACCAAATGTACCATTATTGTTAGATTAGTTTGCTTTGTATCATGTTTTATCCTAGCTATTTTATCCTCAATTACAATTTGTGATATTTTTGTGTACATTATATAAGTAGAGCTGATATTTTCGGGCCATACTGAAAATGAAATGCCAAGTGCCCCCTCCTCTTGGTTTAAAACCTCCAGAAATCAGCCTCACATAGCAATCTGGGATTTGTCTATGGCCTTTCTGCTGTCCAGTAAACCCAGCCACGTTATAGGGTAACCTGAGCTGAGCAGGCTTCAAGAGCTGGGTTCCTTTACTTGAGACGTTGGTTTGTCTGCGTGCAAGCTAGATAATCTCCATATCTGTACAAATCGTTAAAATCGAAGAATTAAAAAGGGCGATAATGTTTACAGGTTTATTTTTGTTTACTAACACTTTCATATTATCGCTTAGGCTCAAGTTGCTGCTGTGAAAAAGGAGAACGAAAGAAGGAAGACCACTGCCCATTTCTGGAATCTTAATGAAGATCCACAGCTTACTAACATGGTTGTCCACTTCATTCCACCTGGTATATAACACATTGATTCATATGCACTTTTATTAAAGTTAAGTCGATTAACAGATGTACCATCGATATACCATCGTCGTTCATAGAACTCCCAGTTTAATCTGGCCATCTGAATTCGTTTTTGGAATTGCATTCAATACATATAATTCTGTAGTCTATATTGAATATAAGAATAACATATTTTCATTTTTATTCAAGGAAAATTCAAATTTGGAAGTCAGAAAGCTGACCCACCTCCTGATATTGTTTTGAGTGGATTAAGGTAGGATTTGAATGATAGCTAAAACTGAATTTATACGCCGCATAATAACTGTGTCGCATTTATTACGCATTTTTGTCGACTGAAAATGTTATTAAATGAAGCCATCATGCTGTTTTTGTTGTTTTTGCGCGCAACTAAAACCATAGTCGTTTGCAAAGTAGAATGGCGAACACACAGCAAACATAGTTTTCCCTTTCAATTTCAGACGACTTGTACAACATCTTTTAAGTTTCGGGCCAAACAACGAATAAGTTGTGAAATCCGATGCCAAATCGCATAGTGGCTGCATACTATATCATTTTTAGGTCGACTGAAATTGAAAGGGAACCAGAACCCAGAAAAAGTCTAAACCTTCCTTCGGCTGCCAATTCTATAAGTTCAACCTTCCTCACTTTATCTAATGAAAATAGCGAAATTTTTTAAACTCTTTCTATTGTTTATAACCGTAAAGTAGAAACCATAGTACACAGTTTAATCACATGTGTAACCCTACATTTTCCTCAGCTTTTTATTTTGACTAAAACTTCCTAGTTCCTAAATGTCATATCAACTGAAAATTTTCCTCAAGCTAGATTTCTTATAGAATTAGTAAACCTTCTTCGAAAATGACATTAACAAGCAAAACCTTCCTCCGACTCACAGCCGTGGAGCCGTGACTTTTTCTGGACTCTGAAGGGAACATAATGTTCGCAGTGTGTTTGCTATTGTACTTTGCAAGCGCCCATTTTTTAGTTGCTCGCCAAGCAACAAATGAAACTCGACGGCTAAAGCCAAGTCGCATAATGGCCACATAGTCAACGGTATCAGACGAATACACAACTGTACGTGGAATGGAATACAAAGTTGGGCTTACACGTCCCACAATAGTCACATTTAATTCTTCCTTAGCCAATTTTTTGGCCAACAATTCGACACGACTATTATGCGGCGTATAAATTCATTCCAATGCTTGATCAATCTGGCCTGAATTATGTTATTTATCGATAAGTTCAGTTGTTTTGATCTCTATACTAGATTATGTCTTGCCAAGAGTTACTGATTACTCAACTACATGCTTAATTACTGTTTGTAAAATCGTTATTTCCTTACTAAGGTTAGCCAAAAATTACTGATAAGTGTGAGTACTATGTATGTAATTAGAGATGATAGAATTCATTATGACTCTTTCCATTTATAATTATACGATTTTTGCCATCACTCTCAATAATTTACTGCAAGTAATCGTAATTGCATTCCTGGAAGGAAAGGCACAATATCCTTACCGAAGAATAATATTTCATTGAGTTACTGATTGCCTCGTTATGGTCTATAAATGAGAGCGAGACTGCGTAAATGTATGTATGGTCTATAAATGAGAGCGAGACTGCTTAAATGTATAAATGTATCGTAATAGCAATAAGAGTAGTAAAATTATCATAGTAATTGTATTGTAAATAAATTGATAATAATAATAATAATAGTGTTCTAATAGCGATCAATGTATAACCCTTTC
Organism: Chrysaora fuscescens; assembly: GCA_009936425.2. Classification (NCBI taxonomy): domain Eukaryota; kingdom Metazoa; phylum Cnidaria; class Scyphozoa; order Semaeostomeae; family Pelagiidae; genus Chrysaora; species Chrysaora fuscescens. The sequence continues at coordinate 9,008 of JAACYV020013126.1, forward strand.
TAAGACCTAATATTATAATATCTCTATTTTAACTGTCTATCCAAGCTTCCAGATAGAAATCTCATCTCCTGGATTGCTAAGGCTTTCTGTTCTCGATTTCACTACCCATATGGTATGAACTCACATAGGCAAAACTAAAGGTTGCATCAAAAAATGTTGCAACAATTATCTAGCACAAGCAAGATAGTTTGATCAATCAGAATCGTCTATAAAAAGTGAGAAAGGTGGGACATTTTTCTGCTTACTTATAAAATGTAGTTGTTTTTCTATGCTCGTATCTCAGCATTCCAGATCGGCTCATATACGGCTTATATAAGAAACTAGTGGATGTGATTTTCGGTCTTCTGTGAAAGGGGTGGATTGTAACCAAGAATTCTTAATAGATAACTTCCTGTGTTGGTCTCGGTCTTCTTGTACCTTGTAACTAAGTAATCTTATTATAATTATCATATTTATTTCAAACGCTCTCGATGCCGCTTTGCGGCATCTTCGCCTAAATTCCTGTGTCGTTTCCATCCTTGAATCACTGAAACTTCGAGAAAAATAACTAGTATAATTATTTTATTTATTTTAGCACCAATCTCATTAAATAACTGAATACATTGCTAGCTCGATTTGCTTTGATCTCTTTTCATTTTCATTCCAGCATTCAAAAACAGCATGCAGTACTCGAACACAAGAAAGATGTTATCAAGATCACTCCTTCTTCTGGTGCTAAACTTATTGTCAATGGAGTTCAGATCGTTGATGAAACGAAATTAAGTCACAATGACAGGTAAATGAGAGAGTATAAAAGCCGACCTCTATTAAAGAGAACCTAACTTTTTTTGGAGTTGCATGTATGGAAAGAGCTTTGGTATTATAGAAAGAAGATGTTTACAAAACTTCGATATCTTTTGTCGTTTTTGAGCTATGACCGTGCGAAGAAAGGAATTCATGACGTCATAGCAGGGACCTGCCTATGGTCAGAGACTAAAAAATCATACAAAAAAGGGCCAGGGACGAAGCCTGAAACTACCTTAGAAATTTAAATAGCGAAGAGCACATCAATGGCAGAAGGACCCCATGAAGCGCATTAGCTAATATGGGGCTCGATTCTGAAGATATGGTACAATTATTACTGATACCATGGTCTGTGTCTTTAGACAGGTCCCTGCTATGACGTCATCAAAAATTTATTTCCCATGGCTATAACTGAAAAATGGCAGAAGGTATTGTAGTTTTGTAAACTTACTACCAAAGCTTTTTCCATAAATGCGATATCCCAAAAAGTGATAGGTCCCCTTTAAACTCACAGACCATTACTTACATTCAAAATTTTTTCGCACGAATCAGATGTGTGTCAATATATTTTCAAATCAAATTCTTGAGAGCTTCTTGAATTCACCTAATTGAATAGGAGAAAGTTTCCCCTGGAAACGAAATTGTGAATTGAAACAAACTTCTGTGAATGACCACCGTTTCACAAACAAAAGTTTCGTGAAGTTGTCAACAAAGTTGACATCGTAGGAAAGTTTAGATCCAGGACGAATTCAAGGTGCCACTTTGGGCAGCCTTGAACTAGAAGAACGACTTCGCTTATTTACCTTGCCTTAAATCCTGACAAATGCAGGCAGTTACTAAGTAGCTACAAGGCTTACCTAAGTACCCTTGATATTTTGTTTTGTTTCTCGCCTTGTCGTTCTTCCTGTATTGTTTTGTGGTGTTCCCCTTCAGCCTTTTTTTCACTGTAGCTTACCTTGTGATTAATTACCTCCTTAACGTTTTTGATGCTGCTTTACTTTTGTAAGAAAAGCATTGAGTCTTCTATTCGTTCTATTCAATGTTTGTTCAAAACAACACCTTTGGAACAAGAATTTAATGTTTAAGCTTGTTTTCGTGTTTTTCTCACCTTAGGGTGATGTTTGGCTCGAATCATTTTTATGTTTTGCACCATCCGCATGACCCTGAGCTCAAGAAACGGGAAAAAGAGGCCAAGAAGAAGGGAAAAACTGTTAAGGAGGAAGCACCGACGTATGAAAAGGCCCAAGAAGAAATTGCTAAAAACTCAGGCTTCTATGGTAGCTTCGCTGACAAGAACAAAACATCCAGAGGTAATATACTGTTTTTAGCTTAAGAGTAGAAAGCTCTGTTAAGACATCGGGGACTCTATTGATTCGTAGGTTAAGACTGAGAAATGGAAGTACGCATGCGTCTTAGAGAAGACTGCTGTCTATTAACCAAGCCCCGTTAGAAAGTAGCTAGTTTAGGTATAGGCCCAACATGACATCAAAATTCTTCCACATAGATTTAAGTAGAATATGGCGAGAGATAAAACTGACTGGTACCTCAATCGACCAGTGCAAAACTTTTGGAAGTGAATAAAGTTAGTCTTTTCTTTAATCTTTGCTTTGCATTGTACAAAAATCACATCGTTTTATGAACTTTATAAATGCTTAATTAGAAAATTCTGTGCAAAATTCTTGTCTAATTCTTAATTATTTAATGCAGTTTAAAACACAACAGTGATGGCGCATTAATTTTTTGAAAAATACGTTATTCTGTAGCTTAATTTTTATTTATATCTGTGATATGTTATAGTCGCTGTAGTTTCTATATTTTTGATGGAATTTGTTTATGTTTTATAGATGACCTTCTAATCCAAGAGGATTTGTTGAAAATATTACCAATGATAAGCGAGGCGAATGCAATGAGTGAAGAGTTAAACAAAAAGGTGAATCTTGTCTTTTTCAACAAGACCAGCTATAGCTACAACGGGAAGCCTAGCACTAATAACTGCTTTGTTGTCTAGATTTATAGATTCACGGTTTATTAAGACAGTCCGTTGCAAAATGCTTCCAAATTGTTACCGCGTACTTGAACTAGTCATCCATATTCCCTATTGCTACAGCTACTGCTTCTTTCTGTTGAGCAAAGATTCTTTTGAATATATGCTTCAAAGTGGCCTGAAGCTAAAATGGCTGAATCTAATCAAATTTGTTTGACCCAGTGTTACAAACTGGCTTGCCGAACAAATTTTGTATGCTAATGAGTTGCTGAAGATGCTGATGTGATGCTAGGGACACTTTTTTATCATTAACATCTTAACCTTGAAAGTAATGCTCTCGCTGTTTATTAAGTAAGTAAGTAAGTTGATCGACCGTTCAAGGACCACTCACCCTCATGTTGAATTCCTACTCATTTTGTTGTGTACTTAGCAGATAAGCATTGAGTATCATTTTTGAAGTCTTTGGTATGACTCGGCCGGGAATTGAACCCACGACCTTCCGAACAAGGGGCGAGCACTCTACCACTAGGCAACAGCATTTTTGATTTGCACGGCATCATGTGAACGGCGCCTTATTAATTCCCTCAAAATTGATATATTCTTTTGAAGATACAGTTAAACGTATGATTTTAACAGGTTGCTTTTGAGCCAGTACTTATCTCACCCCAAGCACGTGGCAAGAAAGATGGAAGAACTGAGGTAAAGTAATAATCGACTTTTTTAAGCTATTTCTTCTCAAACAGTTGCTTAGCTTTTCCATAAAAGAGAGGCTGGCAGTGCCTTATTCTGTACCTTGTCACATCACTTAATTCCTGTTACCGGAAAAGCTCTATTAGGTCCACGAATAGGTGCTTTTTGACTTTCGAGTTTCTAGAGGCGGGCTTATTTAAAAAATAAGATGGATTGGTTGATCCAGAAACTGACACTGTGCTGTGTATTCTCGAGCGCTGCTAGAGACGTTAAAGACAGAACTGGAGAAGAACGTTCTGATTCAAACGCGTATAAACGCATATGAAATTAGAAATTGGCAATATTACGATGAAATACAGTAAATCATGAGCTCTCACCAAATCGTGGCACTTTATTCTGAAGTCTTTCTTGTATGAAAAGGGGGGCTTTATAGAGAGGGAGGCTTATTTTAAACTTCTGTTGAAAAAGTGGGCTTATTAGAGAAGGGGCTTGATGAAGAGGGGGCTTAATAGAGCTATTACGGTATTATATGCAAGTATATCTTAATTATTAGGCCCTCCCAGGGGTTTTGGGGAGCAAGGGGGAAATTAAATTTTAAAGTTGGAAACAAGGGAATATTTTTGAAACTGGCGTTCAAACAAGGGAACAGATATGTGAAAAATTATATCTATTGGGAACAAATGTATGTATTTTCTAGTTTGTTTAACAGGGAACATGCAGAAAAATAATTGGGGAACAAGGGAACTTTCAACCCCCAGGGGGATGTATCACAAAGTGTGAAATTTTTCTAGATGTTATATAATTATAAAAAGCGATGTTTTTCTCTGCAAGTGAAAGCTCAAAGCTTTTCAACTATTAGAACTTTTGGCAACGAAGCCAGCCCTTTTTCACGATTTTGCCATTATTACCAAAGCATGACAAAACCATTTCTGCAAACTTTTTGCAGGTTAATGTGAAAATGAAAAATCTTACCAATGATAATGAATGGGTATGGGATAAAAACAAGTTCATCAACCGAAAATACATCATGCAAGAACTGTACCAAAACTACAGCGAAGGAGAAGACTGGCAGGTCGAGAAGGTAATACTGTTTTCTTGTATAGATTTCGAATTTATTTTGCCCTTACTTAAAGTCTCCTGTCCCACGTATTCATCTCCCGTACTTCAAAATAAAGGCAACATAGCTGTCCTTGCGTATGGGGACCTTTGATGGAAGTGAGGAAATTTAATGAGGAATGTTCAAGAAGGGGAATCTGGGAACTTAATGGGGAATGTTCAAGAACCTTATCGGGTGCTGACAACAGAACAGATTGGTCTTCAATTTTTTGCCAATCAAGTCACTTCAAGATGTATTCTGAACTCTTTTGAGTCCTCTGTTATTGCTGTCCTTGTTTTGCTTAGTGTAAGTGTATGACCTGCAAAATTAAAGCAACGCAACACTAATGCTTCAGCACAGGACTCGGCACGGACAGTGGCGGATGGCGGGTTTGAAATTGGCCATTTTTGGACTTGGGTTGTGGCCTTTTGTACCACCTTAGTTTTAAACCCCTCTAATACCTACATAGTAGAGAATTCACACCGATACGCCGTAAAACCACAAATTTTTCTTGCCTCAGTTC